>PISX010009212.1:0-77209 GCA_004024625.1 Mellivora capensis | reverse complement strand
CTCAACACCCAAAGAACAAATAATCCAATCAAGAAATGGGCAGAGGACATGAACAGACATTTCTGCAAAGAAGACATCCAGATGGCCAACAGACACATGAAAAAGTGTTTCACATCACTCGGCATCAGGGAAATACAAATCAAAACCACAATGAGATATCACCTCACACCAGTCAGAATGGCTAAAATTAACAAGTCAGGGAATGACAGATGCTGGCAAGGATGTGGAGAAAGGGGAACCCTCCTACACTGTTGGTAGGTATGCAAGCTGGTGCAACCGCTCTGGAAAACAGCATGGAGATTCCTCAAAAAGTTGAAAATAAAACTACCCTATGACTCAGCAATTGCACTACTGGGTATTTACCCTAAAGATACAAACGCAGTGATCCGAAGGGGCACGTGCACCTGAATGTTTATAGCAGCAATGTCTACAAGAGCCAAACTATGGAAAGAACCTAGATATCCATCAACAGATGAATGGATAAGGAAGATGTGGTATATATACACAATGGAATACTATGCAGCCATCGAAAGAAATGAAATCTTGCCATTTGCAATGACGTGGATGGACCTAGAGGGTATCATGCTTAGTGAAATAAGTCAATCTGAGAAAGACAACTATCATATGATCTCCCTAATATGAGGAAGTGGAGATGCAACATGGGGTTTGGGGGGGGTAGGAAATGAAGAAAAGGAACAAGATGGGATCAGGAGGGAGACAAACCATAAGTGACTCTTAATCTCACAAAGCAAACTGAGGGTTGCTGGGGGGAGGGGGGGTCCGGAGAGGGGGGTGGGGTAATGGACATTGGGGAGGGTATGTGCTATGGTGAGTGCTGTGAAGTGTGTAAGCCTGGCGATTCACAGACATGTACTCCTGTGGATAAAAATACATTATATGTTTATAAAAAATTAAAAAATCAAAAAAAATGGGTAGGAGACATGTAGGAGGCAAAAAGATTCTCAAATGGACTATAAAGATATGGAAAGAGACTGAATCTCAGTAATTAGGAAAATGAAATTTCAAATGCTAATATTTAAAATATTTTAAAAACACAATTCATGAGAAAGACAATTTATGGACTAACACTAACAAGAGTTGGAGAGAGTATAGAGCAGCTAGAATTCTCACTAATGCTAGTAGGAATGGAGCCTAGTCAACTACTCTGGAAACTGTTTGGAAGGTACCCACTTGTATAAAGCCACCCGATAAATTAGTAATTTCACTCCTAGGAATATATCCAACAAAAACTCATACATATATTCATACATTTCTCTCACTCTCTCTCTATATATATACACACACACATATTTATGATATATAAAATAAATGTTCATAGCATTTTTGGTAATAGAAAATGGAAAAGCACTCAAATGTTCATCAATAGTATTTAATGGAATTCTATATAGTAATGAAAATGAGGTATTGCTGTATGTGATATGGATTAATGACATAAACTTAAGGTCTGACAAAAGGAACTAGACTTAAAGAATATGTATTATATATTCAAAAACAGTTAAAACTAATCTATGGCATTAAGTGTCAGAATATTTGTGGCCTGTGATAAAGAGTAGAGATATGAATTTCAAAAGGACACAAGCAGGGCTTCTAGGGGACAGGTATTATTCTATTTGTTAACCAGGGTGGTGGTTATATGGATATGCCCAGTTTTTGTGAATTAAACTATATACTCATGACTTGTACATTCTTCTCTATATTACTCTTTAAAATGTTTATTTCAAAAGAAAAGAGGGACTATTAGACATTATGGTGGACTTATGAATTATTTTCTATCCTTATCCTCTCTAAACAATTCTCTCTAGTCCAATGTGGACTTTGTTCTTGGAAAAATGCTATGCATTGGTGGTGGTGGTGGTTGTGTCCTCTGTGGCCTGATGGAACCACTGGTCTTCGAGAAGCTGCACAGAGTTTGAGTTTTTGCCTGAAGACATGACACTAGGTCCTAGGGTTTTCTGGTTACATGAGTGTTGTGCTAGAGCCAGCTCCTGCTAGATGACAGGCTGATTGTTAAATGTTCACAGATTTATCTTAATTTTTTATTACATAAATTTTATATTTTCCAGCTTTATTGAGATATATAACATCATGTAAATTTAAAATATACAATGTAATGATTTGATATATGTATGTATTGCAGAATTATTACCACAGTAAGGTTAATTAAGATATCCATCACCTCACAGAGTGACCTTTTTTTGTTGTTGTTTGTTTGTGTGGTAAAAACTTTTAAGACTTTTTAAAAAAATGTTATTTATTCATTTGGCAGAGAGAAAGATCACAAGTAGGCAGAGTGGCAGGCAGAGAGAGAGGGGGAAGCAGGCTTCCCGCCAAGCAGAGAGCCTGATGTGGAGCTCAATCCCAGGACCCTGAGATCATGACCTGAGCCAAAGGCGGAGGCTTAACCCACTGAGCCACCCAGGTGTCCCTAGACTTACTTTTTTATAAACATTCAAGTATCCAATACAGTATTGGTTTCTGTATGTTGATTTTGCATCCTTCAACGTTACTGAATTTGTTTATACATAATGGCAGTTTGGGAGGTTTTCTATGTATAAGATCATGTCATTTGCAAGAAACATTTTCCTTCTTTTCTGATCTGGATGACTTTTATTTATTTTTCTTGACTGCTCTGGTGAGGACTTCTAGTACTATATCAAATAGGAGTGGTGAGTGTAGGCATCCTTGTCTTATTCTAATCTTAGAGGAAAAGCTTTCAACCTTTCATTGTTGAGTATGATGTTAGCTATGGGCTTGTCATATGTGGCCTTTATGATGTTGAGGTATGTTTTTCTATAACCAATTTGTTGAGTTTGTTTTGTTTTGTTTTAATTTGTACCTCTTAATCCCTTCACCTATTTCACCCTCCCACCGCCCTCTCCCCTCTGGCAACCACCAGTATGTTCTCTATTTGTGAGTCAGTTTCTGTTTGTTTGTTTTTTAGATTTTATGTATAAGTGAAATCATATGGTGTTTCTTTTTCATTTTTTTATCATAAAAGGATATTGATTTTGTAAAAAATGCTTTTTCCATATCTAGTGAAATGGTCGTGTGATTTTATCTTTCATTCTATCAATGTGATGTATCACATGTATTGATTTGCTTATGTTGAGCCATCCTTGCACCCCAGGGATGAGTTCCACTTGTTTATGTTGTATATTTCTTTTAATGTGCTATTGAATTCAGTTTGCTTGTATTTTGATGAGAAATAGTAGATCAGTATTCATCAGGCATACTGGTCTATAGTTCTCTCATAGTGTCCTCATCCAGATTTGGCATCAGGGCAATGCTGACCTCATTAAATAAGTTTGGGGATATTTCTTCCTCATCAGTTTTTTAGAAGCATTTGAGAAGAATTGGCATTAATTATTCTTGAAATAATTGGTGGAATTCACCAGTGACATCATCTGGTCCTTGGCTATTCTTTGTTGGGAGTTTTTTGATTACTGATTAAATCTGCTTACTCTTTATTGGTATGTGTTCAGTTTTCCCATTTTTTTAATTTCTTCACTATTCAGTTTTAGTAAGTTAGGTTGTGTATTTGTAAGAATTTATCCATTTCTTCTAGGTTGTTCCATTTGTTGGTGTGTAATTATTTATGGTATTCTATTATGATCCTTTGTATTTCTGTGGTATCTGTTGTAATGTCTCTTCTTTTGGATTTATTTATTTGAATTCTATTTTTTTCTTGGTTAGTCTAGCTAAAAGTTTGTCAATTTTATTTATTTCTCAGATGAGCAACTCTTTTGTTTTTCCTTTCTACTGTTTTCACATTTTCTCTTTCATTTATTTTTCCTGTCATTTTTGTTATTTCCTTCCTTCTAACTAGGTCTGCATTCAAATGGGGCTGCTGGGTGGGCTTTCTGGTTGAACAGGGCTGCAGGCTTTGCTCTAATTTCTCCTGGTTGGGTGGGGCTTCAGGCTGTACTCTCCAGTTTCCTGGTGCCAGTGACTGGACTCTGTGTTTAGGTGGGGCTGTAGGCTGATCTTCGTGGTTGGACGGGGGCCTCAGGCTGCGTTCTATGATCAAGTGGGGCCCCACTTGAATAAAATAAAAATAAAAAGATGGGGCATAGTTCATGCCCCAAAGTTGGGCAGGACTGCAGGCTGGGCTTTACAACCAGGAAGACTGTAGGGCTAGCTGCATTCTGCTTTTGGGTGAAGTCACTGGATGGGGCTCTCTGGGTGGGGCCTCCAGCTGTACCTCACAATTGGGTAGGGCTGGAAACTGGGCTCTTTGCTCAGGTGGGCCAGCAGGTTAGTCTCTGTGCTTGAACTATGGATTTCATGGCTGGGCTTCCTGCCCAGATCAGGCCACAGGTTGTGTTCAGTGATTGGCAGGGCTCTAGTCTAGGTTCCACTGATAGTTGAGGTTGTAGGCTGTGTTCTTGGGCTGAGCCACACTATAAGCTGTACTTGAGGCTTCACTGTTAGAGATGCCTATTTTGGAGGACCTATGCTCAACAATTAGGTAGGGTGGTTGACTTAGATCTCCACTAGGGTGGCCCTAAAGATATCTCCTACAGCTACAGATCAACTGTAGCCATGTTTCCCACAGGAGTGGGACTGCTTCTCTGTGATGCCATCCAAGATCAGTAAGCAGAGTCTAGTCTATAGGCAGTGAAGCTATTTTCTGTGTTTTCCCATGAAGTGATAGCTATTTTCCCAGCTATTCAAAGCATTCTTACATATGTAGGGTTGGAAATCATTTCATAAAGCTGTTTTAACACAATAAAAGCAACTAATTAAAAAAAAATTTTTTATTCTTCATGTTTTAATTTTATACAATGGCTAGCAGGCACCTTAGTAACCAGCCAGAAATCAATTTCAACCACCATCAACCCCTAAACTACAGTACCAGGATGGCTGGCTAAAGAAAGCTATGGTCAGCGATTAAGTGGGACTGGGAGTTTGTTCCCCTGCCTGGGTGGGATATAGGATGTGCTTCATATTACTGGCATTCATGACCATGCTGCCCAGAGGGGTGGGACTGAAGACCATGCCTTATAGTTGGCCAGGATTGTGAATTTTCTCCTCTGTCCAGACAGGGCTGTAGAATGGACTTGACAGCTAGTGTGGTCCTTTGGCTGGGGATCCAAATCAGGCAGAACTGCCAACTGAGCTCCGTAAAAAATAAAAATAAAAATAAAAAAAGGCTCGATCCCAGGACCCTGGGATTATGACCTGACCTGAAGGCAGACACTTAACAGACTGAGTCACCAGGTGCCCCTAGACTCTTGTTTCCTTAAACAGAAGCAAATATGCAATTAAGGGTTATAAGTAAATCAGGTCAGTGACTGGATTCATTGGAATGACTTAGATTCTCCTTGAATATTCTGTTGACAACATCCTGCACTTAGCTTGTTCTAGGGGTTCTAATGCTTTGGACCATGAATCTTCTTGCTGCAAACCAATCCCAGGACATTTTAGGGTTGTGATTAGGATGGAACATTTCTATGAAGTAGTGATACTCACACTCATTGCTTGGTTTCCAGTAGCATCACCCTTGTGACTTTCATAATTGCAGAGATATTTATTTTTATTTATTTATTTCTTTTAAAGATTTATTTAAGAAAGAGAGGCATGCACGAGCCGGGGGGAGGGGCAGAAGGAGAGAATCTCAAGCAGATTTCCCACTGAACACAAAACCCAAGGATCCCCCCACCCTGAGACCTGAGGGTGTCAGCTCATGACATGAGCTGAAATCTAGAGTTGGATCTTCAACCGACTGAGCCACCCAGCATCCCATCACTGTGGAGACATTTAAATATTTTCTCAAAAGTCATGTGGGAAAATATCATGGAAGGTACATTCACTGATTATTTTTGTGGCATAACTGGAAATGTCTTTCAATCTCTACCTTCTATAAATCTTTAGGTAATACTATAGTATCTTGAGGATGTTTTTGTTTTTTTTTGTTGTTGTTTTTTTTTTAAAGATTTTATTTATTTATTTGAGAGAGAGGCAGTGAGAGAGCATGAGCGAGGAGAAGGTCAGAGGGAGAAGCAGACTCCCCGTGGAGCTGGGATCCTGATGCGGGACTCGATCCCGGGTCTCTGGGATCATGACCTGAGCCGAAGGCAGTCGTCCAACCAACTGAGCCACCCAGGCGTCCCGAGGATGTTTTTCTTAACATGTATTACCATCATATAAATCCTCAGGATGAGAACAGATCCTAAACAACTGATCTGATCCTAACCCAAACAATATCCTCAACTCCAGGTGTCTGATTTCTGTTAGAATAATTCAAGCTGATCTCTTTTGTGAAGTATCTAATGTTAGAAAGTTTTCATTTTTATTGATTCATAATTCATCTCCCTGTAACTTCCACCCATTAGTTCTAGGGTCCCATCTGCGGCATCATAAAAAGACATTTTATTCCTCTTTTCCTTGGGAGTTCTATAGTATTTGTGAAGGCCACTATCCAATTCTCTTTAGTTTCTTCTCTTTTTCAGTCCAGTGACCTCAAATGTCCTTTGTATTTTCTCATGATTTCTTGCCAAGCTATAGATCTTGTCTGCGTGCATTTTCATTTGTAATCATTACTCTTGATTTGACCCTCCAGACAAATTTAAATAATACAGGAAAGATCTAGTTGGTGCATTATAGCAAGAGGTTTTCCTTTGGTGAGACACCGAAATTCTTCTGTAGGGTTATACTGAACCACTGGGCTTACAGCTAAAATCTCTAGTATTTAATTTTGTACCATAGTTGCTAACTGAGACACATCTTCTCCATCCTATCCTTTTATGGTCTTATTCATTTCCACCCGATAAGATTTGGCCCACCATCTTTGTCCATTGCTCTGATTTGAGAATTTGCTTCTTTCATCCAACTTAGTGTTTTTTCAGTTTTGTTTCATCTGTAAATTAGGTCAGGAAGATATTAATATCTTTGGTCTAATGATTAATGAAAACATTAAACCTAAAAAGTTATAATGGTATTTTTTTCTTCTTTTTTAACAATCGAAAGTATGACAGTCTGGTCATACGGAGGTGTTGCAGTCAATGGTTTTTATGAGATTATATAGGAATTTTATGTTTTATGAGATTATATAGGAATTGTGTTTAATAATTTTAATGGTTTATGTATTTTGGACCCTTAATAATTATTCAGTGCAATGCCTCAAAGTGCTAGTCATTTATTAGGCTCTAGTATTTAAATATGGAACTTCTAAAAACTAAATGAGAATGAGTATGTCTAGTATTTATTAACAAGTATATCGAGAGGCATAATTGTTTGGAATCCAAATTTTTAAAGTACAAAAGGAATAATGAGTGAAATTCATAATATCCTTATCAGGCTATTAATCTTTTTGGTAAAATTTAAATTTGAAAACCATCTTGATGACCTTCATGATAAGGTTTTCATTGTAATTCCTTAGGTTTATCAAATAATTTAGGTGGAAAGGTCTTGGTGAAAGACTGAATGATAATTACATGATAATGATCCAAATGGTAGTTTGGATCAGATGAGTAGTGAGAAACCTAGTGTCTTCAAAATAGAATGAAAAGTTCTTAAGTGTATGAGGCACAAGAAGCATATTGATACCAAATGGTTTAATATACATTAGCTCACCTTTATTTATTTATTTATAACATAGAATGTATTATTGGTTTCAGTGGTACAGGTCTGTGAATCCTCAGTCTTACACAATTCACAGCACTCACCATAGAACATACCCTCCCCAGTGTCCAACACCCAGCCACCCCATTTCTCCCACCACCCCCTACTCCAGCAACCCTCAGTTTGTTTCCTGAGATTAATAGTCTCTTATGGTTTATCTCCCTTTCTGTTTTTTCTTTATCTCACTTTTAAAAACACAAGGTCTGCTCAAGTTTTAGGGCGGAGGTTATTATACACTAGTCATGTGTGAGTCAGATCACATTGCTTCCCAGCTTAAGTCCTCCAATGACTGCTCATTTTAATAAGCAAGAAATAGAAGCTCAACTTGGAAGAGCTGATAGGAGCAGCCTTTACTTTTCCTTTCTGGCGTCATCTTTTCCCCTTGACTCAGCCACACTGCTTTCTTTCCCTTAAACAAAATGAGTCCATTTTGCCTAAAGACTTTGCACCAGCTGCTGGCAAATGATCTCCCTATATGATCTCCGTATGGACTCTAGACTTTGCAGTGACCTTTCTCTTTTCACTTTTCAGGTGTTAACTCAAAAAGCACCTCCTCAGAGAGGTCCTTCCTGACCACTCAATCAATATAACTCTTCTTTCCTCCTCAGTTGCTCTTTATCATATTATTTATTTTCCTCATGTATCTTAGCATTACTGGAAAGCATTTTGGTTTATCTATTAACCACAGTTTAAATTTCCACAAGGGTAGGGGCTTTGCCTTAGTTATTAGCCATAGTCCTTAGGCCTGGCACCTAGTAGACACACAGCAAGTCTATGCTAAATAAATCAATCAATTCTCATAGTTACTTGGAATTAGTGTCTACTCCTTGCTGTTTCTTTTTGTTGTTCTGGTTATTATTTTGGTTCCTTTTTAACTAGTAGAGCAATAATAAAAAAAGTTAGGAGAAAAGTCAGAAATAATACAAATGTGTACATAATCAGTAAGTTTACAGAAACAAATCTTAACTCTCAGATGATGACCTTCATGTGTACTTTGAGAGAAACAAGAGCCATTAGTCAGGCATTTCCTCAATATTCCATCTCTAGGCTTGTGAATTAACATCTGCAACTTTTCCTTTAAAAGTTGAAAAAAGTGCTGCTAGTTGTTTGGGATAGTGCTACCACCTGAGTTCTGGGTCCCATCCTAGCCAACTTTTTCTGGGATCTTGGCCCATGGAGTCTCCCTCCTGTCTCCTGTATCTGGAATCACTTCCTCTCTAGTTGCTCTTTTTCACCAACATGTCAACATATTCAAGACACATCCCATCTCTTAGAACACATTCCTCTAAATCTCTCTTCCTTTCCCCCATCTCCAACAGCTCTTTTTACATCCCATCTGTTGCCACACTTTTTGGAAGTGTTGTCTACACTGCTGTCTCTGCTTCCTCTACTCACTTCCCAACCCACTGTTGTCTTATTTCTGATCAAGGCTACCAAGAGCCTCCTTGCTGCTAAATATAGTGATGCTTCTTAATCTTTATCTTCCTTGATTTTTTGCCAGTATTATCTATATCTTTCTTCTGGAAATATTTTCTTATGTTCATGTCCATAAAATTATGGTCTCTTGATTTTCCTCTGATGTCTATGGCTACCCTGGGTCTTTTTTTGCTTCTGTGTCTAAGATGTCAATATGTCATGAAGAATCTTCTCTGCACTATAATATTTGCTTATTCTATGTACACTCCCCAGGTGATCTGATTTACTCTCATCCTTTACTTCCAACTAAATATTGATGATTCCCAAATTCAAACTTGTATCTTCCACTCAGGTGTCTCCCAACTATCAATTTATATACTCATCTACCTACTTGACATATCTATTGAGAAGTTTCATAAGCAGCTCAACATGTAAAGCAATGGATTGGTTATCTTCCTCCTCAAACCAGAGTTGGTTTTTATGTTTTCTCAGTGAGTAAGACCACCATCTACTTAATCAGCCAAACTCGCCTGGAAGACATCCTTGACTTCCTATCTCCTGCCTCATGTCCTGTTGAGTCTAACTTCCCAAATTCTCAGAAGTCCATCTCTATTTTCATTCTTGCCATCACAAGTCAAACCATTATCTTCTATAGGATGGGATTACTTGAACGTCATTTTTCTTGTCTTCCTATTTCTAGTCTAAAGCCTCCAATCTATCTTGACTTCAGAGTAATCTTTATAGAAAATTTTACATTTTAAAAGACTTTTAAAATAAAAAAGACATTTGGTCTCAGCATGTTTATAAATCCATGAATGATACTACTCTTTACTATCTTATTTCTTGGAATTCTATCTTGTACTTTATATTTCAGCCAGCCATCTTTATATACAGAAGCCATTGTTCTGGCTTCTGTAGTGTAACACACACTCTCTCTCCTTTTTCCCCCTACCCTTTTTGCTAAGGCAGCAACATCTCCTGGGCTCAGCTTAGCATTTCTGCTGGCATTGGGATATATTCTACTATGTAGGTTGTAAGCAAGAGAAACAGATTCTGGCTTATATACTAATAAGGAATTATTTGGAAGGGCACAGGGTAGCGCAGAGAAACAAATGCAAAGCTAAAAACTCAGGACCTGGGAGGAACAGGAATGAATGTAGCTCCGGAAATTTAAGTGATAGAAGCCAGTGTATTGTCTCTTGAATATTCTACCATTGGAAAATCTCCAACCTTTTTTCATCTGTGGCACTCTACTCAGGATTAATATTTCTGGAAGAAAACATCTGATGGTTGGTCTAGCTTGGTTCACAGATCAGACTCCCTAAAGCAGAGGGTTGTCCTCAGCAATTAATGGGTGAGTCCGTTCATTGCAGGGAAATGGAGTTCATCAAAGGGAAATTAGGTGCTAGCACTCAGAAAGAGGGAGAAGAATGTTGGGCAGGCAAAAACAGCAGATAACCACTATAGCGGTGGTTCAGCACCCCCACATTTAAAGTTGGTGACCTTTCCATGTGCTCTCAAAATTGTCACCTGTTTTTTTCCTTTTTTAAAGTGCTCAGTAGGCTTCTTACTCATTTGTTCCCCTAGCAAATGATTAGTTTTGTTAACACAGTGACTGGCATTTAGCAGATAATCTATAAGAAACACTCGTTTAATATAAGAAGGAAAGAATCGTTAGATTTAAGTAGATATATGAAACATGTTCTGAAATGGCTTCTGTGGCTGGTTGGTTTGTGTTAGATAATTTAAAAAAATGAAATTGGAAGTTTTGAAAAGACCATTCTTGTCAAGCCAACACAAAACCATATGAACAAAATTTTGCAGACTATAATTTCTTGAGGGTAGAGGAAGTACCACTTTTTATATCTCAGGTAATGCTTAGTATAGCATTTATACTAAGAATTCTCTGAATAGGCATTTATTGAATTAAGTCTTTTATGGGCATTTCTTTTGTATTTGCTGTAGTAACCTGTTAATCTTGAGCATATCCTAATGCGTTTCTTTTTTCATGTGTATGTGCTGCTTCAGTTTTTAATACCACTAATGACTTTGAAATGGGACATTGACTCAGAATTAGTGACAATCAAGTGTTAATGGTCCTTGCCTCTGTGGCCTATCAGCAACTCATCTTAGTTGATCATTAGTTCCCAGAAAAAAAAGCTGGATCAGGCTTTTCCAAGATGTGGCCATTTAGAAAAGATTCCTAATTGTCATTGGAATTTCTCACTCATCTTGCATTGCTTTTTCTATTTTTACATTGTCTTGGCTTGTTCTTTTGATGGAAAGGGAGTGACCTGTGCTGGTTACAGTGGGTAGTTAATGAGAGGAATAAAACAAAAGGAAGAGACATAGAATAAAATATTCAAGCTGAATTCACATACACCATAATAAAATAAAGGGACCTAATTGCCATAAACGACCTTAAAGATTATCTAATTAAACTCCCTCATTTCTCATCTTATAAATGAGAAAATTGAGACCCAGGGAGGCTAAGTGACTTTCCCAAGGTCTGTAGAAGAAAAAACACGCTGAATGCTACTACCTGTTCGCTTCTCTAAGCAATTTCTGAACACTTCCTGTTACTGTGCCTCCATGGTAGACTCACCTTGTTGAATAAGTTTTGTGGGAGGGAGTGAAAGTAATCAATTTCAGTAGTGCAAAAATCGTGGGCATACTTTGCACTTCTTGTTCTGCAATGCTCTGGAGATTGCCATCTTCCACAGAAAATCGTAAATACAAAATGAGCAGTAAAACAGACAAAAGACATTGGAAATGACATCATGGGGGCAGGAGGAAGCCAGTGTGCATTTTTCTTCTAGGAAGTATTCTGTGAACCTCATTATGATTCATCCAACCAGGGCTGAGCAGGGAATTAGTTATAGAGATTCTAAATTCCTTCTTGCTGGAGAGAGTTAAGTAATCCTTAATCTGTTGGCCTTGCATCGATTTATAAGAAACTGTTCCTGGATCTGTTTGCCCCCAGTTTCTGCTTCAGGAATTATCCTTCCTCTTCCCCTCTTTTCCAGAATGGGAAATTTGGTAAAAATTTGTATGATTTGAAAATATTGATTTCCAAAAATCAAACTGACAGCCAGCCAGGTGTTTTGCTGTCTTACAGGAATAGCCTATTGGCTATATGGCAGCAGTGTCTGGGTTCTGTATTTATGAAGGTCCGTTAACTTATCACTTCATATACTGGCCCCAATCCACACAGTTCTATGGGACACAGAAGGAGGTAGATGCCAGAGAAAGACCATCACCCCCTGCCTTTCTTTATGGATTTGAATAATAAAATTTTTTTAAAGATTCTTATTTAGAGAATGACTGAATAATTGTATATTTCATCTCATAAGGAAGCCCTGATTTTCCAATTTTGATGAATTGGTTTAGATTATAAACACTGCTCATGTAACTTTATATCTTATAGGTCTCTTAGTGCTCTGCTATTAAAATCTGAAAGAAAGGGTACCGATTAAATTTACCTACACGGATACATTTACATTAGTGCAAGACGATTAATTATAAGCTAAGGCGTTCATTCACAAAAATATCTGAAGGTGGCATGATAAGGCTGCATTGATAACCTGGCACAGCCCCTTATTAACATTATCAAAAGCCAGATGTGAGGTTGTGTTCCCCGTTTCAGAGTGGAAGGCGGGCAAACCAAACTGGCTTTCTCCAACTGTCATACTCGCCTTTGACCACAAGATGCCGCTCGATAATCCGTTATGATTTAGGTCTTTTGTTACAAGCCGAATGACATTTCCTTTTATTTTACATGCTCTCTAATTACATATTAAAACTCATGGTGGGTGGGTTGGGGGAGGAGGATACCCCTAGCCTGAAGGCACTTTTTAACTTGTGTGTGGGAAATCAATGAATAATTTCTTTAAGATACACAAATTCAGGCTGAGAATTCAGACACCACAGAATTACTGTACCCTCAGTTTCTGTGCTGGTGTGTGTAGATGTCTACACCCACCCTGCCATCCACCTAACCTTTTCTGTTTAGTCCCCAGCACCACCTGCCCCTGAATGAAATAATTTCCTGCTGGCCCCTGCTAGCACCACACAAAAACAACCTATTTATGTAGCTATTCAAAATGTCAAAGAATTATCTTACAATGAAAACACAAAATCAGTTTTCTGTGTTTCAGGCAGCAATTAAGTAGTCACAACATGGCAGTCCATAGATGAATGTTCTGGAAATTATCATTTGCAAAGGTAATCACTGGAAGAAGGTAATTTTATTCCCCAAGTCCTTGTTTTAAGCTGGAAATCAAAATGATGCCATGGGGATTCTCTTTGGTAAAGATGGCTGTGGTCCTTAACTTTCACCTCAAATTTGCTTTGATTTTAACTTACGCTTCTTATTTTTTGAGATAAGATGAAGGTTAAGTTTTTTCACAATACTTTTTTTTTTTTTTCCATAATGAATGGTGTTTAAAAAAAGACTTAACGACTGTAAGACAAGGGTGGCAACATGGTCAAAAAAATTATTCTGAGAGGTGGAGGGGTCAGACTTAAACAGAAAGCAGCTACATAACAAAATCTCTTCCATGAATATCTTGTCATGAGGTTATTTTGTCCTTTTCTGGTATTAATTTGGCAGTGATAGACCTGACTTGACCTCAAAGAGAAAGAAACTGCCTAGAGTGGGATAATTTTGGGAATGTCAAAAATAACCCTCCAAATATTAAGGCCTTGGCAGTCACTCTCATTTTAGTCTGAGTTGGGTTTTCAGATACTTTGGGTTCAGTTGGCTCAGTATAGGGTTTTAGAAGATAGAGACTGATGATCAATAGAAATGAACAGAGGGAGAGAAGAGCAAGAACAAGCAGCAGAAACGGGATGAGAATGATCTAGAAGTGGAAATAAGAAAATGCCCTTGGAAAAGCTCTAACTGCTGCATTGCTTTTCCTGCAATTCATCCTTAGGGCTGGATCAAGTTGATGATGAGAGCATCTAGTTAAGGCAATAAAAAATGAATGTAGAAGCTTATTCTCTACTGAGTCCTGTAGCCAACGTTTGCATTTTATTTCTGCTTTCTCATTTCATATCATTTTATATTAAAGATACCTGGCTGTTTATGTCATTGACAGATACATCACCTTCCTGTCTTTATTCTCATTCATTTGTTCTTTCTTGTAAATCATCCATTCAACCACTATTCGTCTTGTACTTACCATTCACAAGGTACGGGGTGAGATGCAGCAGATAAGCGATGAAAATCTTTCAGTTGTTGGATGTACAAGGAGAAATCTTTAGAATTGTAATGCGGAAAAAGTCTTTTTTTTTTTCCTTAAAAATATCCTAACCCATATAATGGTAGGGTTAAATTTGGTTTTATTTCAGCATAAGGCTTTATTTGTTATAAAAACATTGTAGTAAAAAAATAACAACAACAATAGCAACCAGGTTCCTTAAAACAATAGTTTTCAAGCATTCAGGTGCATGGGGAATCACCTGAGAATTTTGTTAAAATGACGATTCTGATTCAGTAGGTCTAGCATCGCACGTGAAACTATGTGTTTCTAATGAGTTCTTGGGTGATGCTGATGGTCAGAGGGCCACACGAGGAGTAAGAACGCTTTTGCTGGATCTCCTGGCAGGGTGGCTGGACACCCAGAAAGAGAGATGTTTCTGACAGCAAAATGAACCTCTCCTACATCAAAGAGGAAGGAGACAAAAGGTTTTAAGACAAGCCTCTGTTATAAGAATAGGACAGGAGGATCTGGTTATGATGATTTGTTACCTGCCACGCGACTCTCTGTGCAGGTTTTCAGGATCAGATGTGATGTACCACACGCCAGGAGACAGGTTTTCTCTGAGGAGGGATTCTAATCATGGGAGGCATCACTGTTTTGAAACATCACAACCAAAATGGCTTTTATGTTCCTAAAAGGAGAAGAAGGAGAAGAAGAAAAAGGCAATGCTTTTGAAGGGAAAAAATAATTTTCCGATAACCCCCATTAACTACAGGGGTCATTGTGGGCAAAATGAATGGAATTAGAAATCTGCTAAAAGCTGCAGTGTAGGGTACGCCGTGACTGACAAGCCTTTCGCTGAGTACTTACAAATGGGACTAATGGTTTAAACTTGTTAGTCATTGTCAGAGGCTCTGATCCTTGAGTCAGCCATGGAAGCTATGGCAGAAATCGATAAGGCACCACTTTCTGCAGTGAACCGCTAGACCATATAGATTGCCTGGAGGGAAATGCTGAGTTCCCTCCCAGGCTGCCAGATGAAAGCAGGCAGCTAAATCTGCAGGAAGATTGACCACACTGCTCGGGGCAATTAGGCCTTTCACCACTTTGAATGATGATTATAAATGGGGGAGAGGGTTGGGAGAGTGAAGGGAAAGACAGCTCTGCATGACGAACTGGAAGCCGGAAGCCATTTTGGGGAGCCTTGTCAGTTTCATGGTCACTGAGGGCATTTTTTTTCCTCCCTTTCCCTTGTTCAGATTGTTATACAATGAATGTTCTAGGGCTGCTGCTTTCTTTTCTTTTTTCTTTTCCTTTATTTTTCTTTCCAAGCTGGAGAGGGGAGGACAGGCAGCGAGAGCGACACTTGGTTGATGATAAACTGTAAACTACAGCTGAACTCCATTAATCCATCCAATCCCTAAAGCCCGGGGCCTGAGAGCATGTCGGAGGATGGCTTCCTGTTGGACACGTTTCAAAACAATCACATCCCATTGTTCAGTGCCTTTTTGGGTAGAGCCCTGCGAGGGTGCCAAAGTCATCAGCGAAAGAAAGTGTGTGTTCGGGCAACAATTACAGAAGAGCTGCAGATTATCAGCGGGCTGCAAGGGGGTGAGGTGCTGGGGGGCCCCATTTGGCAGAGGAGCCCGTATCTGATGGACGCAAAGCTGCACCCAGTGTTATTACTGTGAGCGGCTAAGTGCCCTATGGCCGCCCAGGCTGCGGGAAGCCAAATGCGTGAGGAAAGAAAGCAGCTACCGGAGCCATGCAAGGCTTTGCCCTGGTTCCCTGCCGAAAGGCAGGTCGGGCTCAGCCATGGTACTGAAGAGTTTCTGGCCTTTTGCTGCTTCATCAACCTGGCATTTCTGCTCAGATTTCAAGGGTGGAGGGAATGCATCTCCTTTCCATTGCTCTTGTTGTTGAATCTCATTCTCTTTTTAGTATTGGCCTCATGATTGATTTAATTTTTTCCTTTTCTAACCAGACCCTGGCTCCCATTTTACTGTTGACTTTAAGTTACACTGTAAACTGTGTTCCGCTAAGTATAGTTTAACTGTCAAGAGGTTGTGCAAATCATCCCAAGGGGCTAGTCTCTGTGGGAGGGCTGTCCGTCAGAGGTCCTTGGACCATTTCATCACCGTGGTAAATCCAGCCCTTGGTGGAAAGTGTTGAAAAGTCAACTTTTTGAAGTTTGCCTGGCTCCTGGTAGCTGGGAAGGATTTGAGCCTTAAAGCTGTGTAGACCAAGAATTGAAATCCTGATGTTCATTACGAGACAAGAGAATGCTTGGTGGGCGCGGAAGGTGAAGATCCCTCATGGAGGTGATCTCTTCTGTTGGGAAGGCGGTTCAGGAGAATGTTTGTTGCCATTTTCTGTTGCAGGGAAAGGGGGATGCTCAGGCTTAAAAGGGCTCCATCACAGGGCATTACTTTGCTCATCTTTAACTCCCTACACATTCCCTGGGTGACTCCCAGGCAGAGAGGAAACTTCACATTACTGACCTATGGGGGATCTCACAAGGATGGGCCAGTGACTCATGAAAACAAAGGGGAATTATAACTACTATCCAAACCTTAATCACAGACATGAGTGAAATAAAATAAAGTCATCTGTTTGATTTGGAAGATTCTTTTATAAAGTAAGTGAATTTGACCTTCTCCAACCTCCTTTATGGCATGAAAAGAGGATTCTTTCTGCAAACCCAATACATTTAAAAGGAGATATTAACTCTTTGAAGCAACCAGGGAATTACCAGTTGCTAAAAAAAAAAAAAAAAAAAAAAAAAAAGACGAGAAGACTGTTAGGTCCTGGAAGAATTTATAATATTCAGAAAATCTTTTAGTCTTAGGAATGGTTCTTTTTTTTTTCTTTAAAGATTTTATTTATTTATTTATTTGAGAGAAACTGTATGAATGGGGGTGGGATGGTGGGAGGAGGAGCCAAGGGAGGAATAAGCAGATTCCCTGCTGAGCAGGGCCTCTGCTGTGGGGCGCCATCCCAAGACTCTGGGATCATGACCTGAGATGAAGGCAGACACTTAACCAACTGAGCCACCCAGGTGCCCCAGGAATGGTTGGTCTTAAGTTGTAATTTTAGTGAAGATGACAGTGTGGTATTCTAGAGTACTGGACTGGAAGGTGGGAGACATGAATTTTAATTCTGACTCTACACCACACCATTGTGGCAGGCACATGCTTCTATCTCCTTGCTCCCCTTTCTTCACCTGTAAAATGGGGAATTTCATGAATCAACCCTAAGCTCTTGTGCTTGGGAAGTAATGCGTTCTCCCCCCAATGCCCCCCAAGAGTCTACATCTTAATCCCTGGAACCTGCGACTATGTTGTGCTCTGTGGTTATAAGGGACTTTGACGATGTGATTAAGTTAAGGATTTTAAACTAGGGAGATTATTTGGATTATTTGGGTGAGCCCAGTGTAATTACAAGGTGTTAAGTTGCTCCTGCCAGCGATAGTAAGAAAGGCTACAAGGCAAATGGATCCAAGAGATGAACTTTATTGCAAGCACCCTCGGGCAAAGTTCCGCGACTCAGGGAAAGAGAGAGAGAGAGAAGGAGTGAGTCGGGGAAGTCTTGCTGGGAGGGAGTTGGCGAGGTCCTTTTATCAGGGTGAGGTAGGGCATAGACTTGAGCCCACATAAGGTATGTGGTGATCGGAGGGTATGGGATGGGGGAAGTGTATCGGACCAGAATGAGGCATGGGCTCGAGTCCATACATGGCAAGGTATGTGGTGATCGGAAGGCATGGGGCGGGGGAAGTCCATGATGGGCAGTTCCCAATTAGGAAGTTCCTGGGTGGAGAATTTCAGTTTCCTGGCGGTGATGTGGAGGCCACAGTAAGGATGACGGGAAAGTCCGCCATCTTGGAAAGGGTTGGCGGGAAGAGCCGCCATTTTGGAGCCCCGGTTTCCCAGCCGGCCCATCACAAGGGTCTTTAAAAGATGGGAAAAAAGCAAAAGGGTCAGGGAAGGAGAACAGAAGTAAGGTTGGTGCTATGCAGTATGAGAAGGACTCAGCCTGCCATTGATGGCTTTGGTGATGTATGGAGGCCATGAGTCAAGGAACGTGGGTGGCCTTGGGAAGCTAGAAAAGGCAAGAATGTGACTTCTCCTTTACCTTTCAGAAGACATGCGATTTTGCAGATGTCTTGATTTTAGCCCACTGACATCCATTTTGGAATTCCGATCTCCAGAGCTGTAAGACAATGAATTTACCTTGCTTTAAAGCTGCTAAATATTTGATAATTTGTTCCAGCAGCAACAGGAAGCTAATACAGGTCTCTTTCACAATAACTTTCCCTGAAACTATGAACCTGCAGCATATGGTTGTTGGAAAATCCCAAATCAAGTAGTAATATACAAAAAAGATGGCTACTCAATGTTGATTTGAGTATGAAATTTAGGGTTGCCTGAAAATATGGCATCTACAAGCAAACACCACTAAGGAAGGAAGTTAGGTTACTAGAGCCCATGAATGAAAAGAAAGGAAAAGATGTTTGTGGAGGAAGAAGTATACGTCACCATTTGCTTAAACTTGAGGTATTTTAAACAGCTTTAAGTACCTTTTTCTTTTTCTTTGATTGGCAGAGTGGAGAATGTTAACAGCTCTGCCTTTAGAAGAAAGAGAATCTTAGAATTAAAAGGGACCATTGAGATTGATCTCCTTGTAATGAATGTTAGGGTGCATTCTAAGCATCCCTGCAAAATGCCAGAATATTGCTAGAGGGGCAGCCTTTGCCGCTCTAAGGAACAGCCCCATCTATTATTGGGCAGCTCCTCATTCTTATGAAACTTTTCTTACACAAAACGAATTCTATCCTCTCATAATGTCTACTTTTTGATCATGGTTTCTTTCTTTTATGAATTTTCGATGCTCAGACCTCAAGATGAACACATCTGTTACTGAACGGGATGTGGCCCTGGGCTTTGGGGCAAAGTTCACACCAGAGAGGGGTCAAAATTCCAAGTCATATGCATACTGACATAGGTGTTCAGATGTGCATGTGTGTGCGTGTGTAATTATGAAATATTTTACAAGCATTTTTACTGCTGTTCCTAGTGCCATCAACAGTGCTAGCTCATAGTAGGCACTTAATATTTGCTGACTCAGTGAATACGTTAATAACAATGGAGGACACCAGCGGTAAGGTAGCAGTTATGAAAAAACCAACCTGATTCATCAGTTCAGATTCATTAAATTGGGAACAAGATATATTTTGAATGTACTGATAGCTTTTGTTTCCTGCCCCCCCCCATTTCAAAGACTGCAAGCAGTACCCCATTAATATCTTCAAAGAGACTTTCTGCTTTCCACTGGAATGGTAGGGGATATGCTGAAGTCCTTGCATGTTCTTTTTTTCTTTTCTTAAAAAACCTGTGCCATCACTGGGAAACCGGGAGGTCATTGCCTTTCACTGAAGAGCATACAGCACTTTCTCCTCCCTGGCAAATCTAATGAAGTCACGTGGGTGCCTGTAACCTCCCCGAAACATGAGATGTGGAGGTTACATCGGGCCTTGAACAATTAATCAGTGTTATGGCATAACAGCTCGAATATGGAAATTCTAAAGGTCCCACATGTTGATAAATGGCCAATTTATGCTAAGATCCATCAAGTGTGTTGAGGCATTTGGAGTTATCACTGCACAATCATGACATGGTCATTATCCGACTGCAAATCGTCCAAAGAAATGACATGCCTCGGGAAGCAAGATTTGCGGGCAGAGCCTGCCTCTTTCTAAACTCAGTGTGAGGCCAGCTTGCTGTAAACGGAGCCATACAGCATGTAGATGAGCTCATGTGTGGCAGCTGCATGGCGGAAAGCAATTATAACACAGAGGCAACTCCACACGCAGGAACTAGCACCTCCTGAAATATGATCACCTCCGCTTCGCTCCGGAGGGAGGTGCCAAACTGAAATACACACGCAGCCATAATGGAAGAGACCTGAATATATTACAGCAGGGAGGGGAGGAGCTGGAGTAGAAGCTAAGCAGTTGGCAGAGGCTCTTGCTCAAACTCCTTTCGCTCCTCTGAACTCTGAAATAGGATTCCTCTAGAGATACCGCAGTCCACTGTTTCCTTTGTTTAACCTGGAGGACCGTACAGTGAGGGCTTTACGGTTTTTCTTTTTGTCGGCTATTCTAGATGGGACACTCGCTTCCTTCTCATGGTCGTCCCCTCTTCCTAGAGGACCTCTTTCTCAGAAATGAGGGGGCATTGGGCCAGGAGGGCAGGTCCAGTGGATTGCATGATTGATCCCGGACCCAGGGTGGACCAACCTGACTCTGCCTCCCGTAGTTCAAAGCCTTGTTCCGTAGTTGGATATAATGGTGGCAGGAAGCTGGGCCTAGGATGGTCCTTTTCGCAGGTGCTCAGGGAAGCTGGAGCAGCCAGGCTGCAGAGAGAGAAGAGGAGCCCAGTAGCTATCCAGACACGTGACCCAGAAATAATACTGTCTGAACGAGATGATTCACTCAGCATTGAACTTCCCACTTCTTAGTCTCTCATGAGGCCCTGCTATAATTTCTTCTCTTAGTTTCTGTGAGATATTTGTATGTTCTTTTGTAAATGCTCCCTTTATTCTACTTCCTGGTTTTGAAGCTTTGATTCAATGACACCTGCTCCCAGCTTTAGCTGAGCACTTACCATGTACCTCGAGTTGTTTTGCCGATTTAGGTATATTACCTTATCCGGTGCTTTCACCAGCATTCAAAGGGTAGTTATGGTGATTTAATTTATTTATTATTATTTTTTTAAACCAGGAAATAGGCTTGGAAAGTTTAGATAATATCTCCAAAGTCACACAGTTGATAAGTGGGGGAAGTGGTGATTTCTATTGAAGTTACATTTGCATTGAAATTGATTTTACATTTTCTGTGAAATCATTAAACCACCTACTATATAGTAAATGATTTATGCTATAATTTGAGAACAGAATCTATGTTGAATTACTGAATCAACTTGGGAATATGACTAGAAACCAAATCATCTTTATTTAAAAAGCTAACACTACCTATGTTTACTTGAGGGTTGAAAACTTGCACAGGCCTGAAAGAAAATAGGCTGTGTATAAAGATCTTGCTGGGGGAGTGAGGAGGAGGGAAAGTTTTACAAGTGTTACCTATACGCTTAATATCCCATTCCTATTTCTGTGATGCTGAAAATGATGAAAGAGGCCATTGGCTATTTCATGAATTGTTCATCTTAGGCTTTTACATGGAGAAGGAAATCAGAGATAATTAGATTAACATTATTTTACCTGCATCAAAGGGTTCTGATAATCCTCTTTCCTGGCTTCATCTTTCTTTTCTGAAGAAGGAAATAAACGTGTTCATTAATGTGTAACATTGAGGATCTTTATCCTCTTTAATTTTGATTTGGCCTTTCTCCTGACTTCAGCCTTCCTTACCATGACATTTAAGACCATTTATGATTTGGCCACGGTCTGAGTCTTCTCTCTGTTCATTACTGCCCTTCACATGTTCAACATTCCAGACAAACTGCATTGCTGGGAGCTTCTCACACACCCGTGTGCTTCATCTGCCCTATTTGCTGCTTCCTGCCGTTCAACCCATGACACTCCCAACCTAAATAAATAGTACCTGTCCTTCCAGACTCCATTAAATACTCCTTCCTAATGAAACTTTCCCTGATTACTATAGGTTGCAAGCAACATGATTCTCATCTGAACACCCATAATATTCTGCCTCTATCACTCTTATGATCCCTTATAATGAAAACCTAGGTATTATAGTAATTTCTCCTCACACCTTCTCATTACTGCACTGTAAGCCACTTGAAGGCAGGGTAAATTTTAGTCAAATCTGTTTATTCTTCCTACCACAAAGCGCCTTTCATGAAATAAGTAGTCCATAAACATCTGTTGAATTAATAAACAAATGAGTAGACAAATTCTTTACATGGGGTAATTTTAATGTGGCTTGGATATTTACATTTCTTATCTCCTGAAATGCCAAGGTAAGTGTTCACATTTGTCACACCTAGGACACTTTAGTTTTATCACAGTACATGTTTTTAAATATGATTCATTGGCGGGGGATAAACCACGAATTGCCTACTTTTCAGTATTAGCTGTTTTTTAATTATGTAGAAGCAACTTTGGTCAAACAGGCTCTATAGGCTGAGGTTGATGGCTGCTGTATTGATGGGCTACGTGCAGTGTATTAGACCAGGTGCTTCGCTCTAATATGAAACCTGGACTGAATTGGCTTAAACAAAAGGGCAAATTACTAATATACTTCACAAGAAGCCTGGAGGTGGGGTAGCTACAGGATCAGTTAAATTTGTGTGTCAGTTGCATCAAAGACCTAGGTTCTTACTCTTAGCTTGTTGCCTTTGATCTCACAATAGCTAAAGTCTTCAGAATTTTTGTTGTTGTAATCATCATACACAGGCATGATCATATCCAATGGGAAAAAAGAACAGGTCTTCCTTTGAGTATTTCTGCCAGCAGTAAAACCTGTTGTGGAAGTAGTCAGGCAGCCTCCTCCTTATTTCTTATTAGCTGTAGTTGGGTTACATAACTATCCCTAAACCACTTTTGGTAAAGACCTTGGGGTTACCATAATTGGATTAGATCTTGAGGATTTACCTCTCTGGTTTCAGAATAAGACCCCTATCATGTCTGGAGGGTGTGTAGCTCAATGAGATAAGGCTTCTGTTATTAAAGGCAAAATGTATAGTGGCTTTTAGAAGGCATCACTGGTATTTACCATACAGAGAATGAAAATATTCCTTTATATAGATGAGTACTTCTGTTGGGAAGTTGGGGTGGTTGGGAAGATGTGGGCAATTTTGTCTCCCTACCCAGGGGGACATTGGCAACATCTGGAGACATTTATGGAGGTCACAACTTGGAAGTTGGGAAGAGGCTGCTATGGCTTCTGGTAGGTGGGGGTCAGGAATGCACCTTCCAATTCACATGAGTTCTCCCCCCACCCCTGGCCCAGAATTATCTGGCCCTAACTGTCAGTAGCACTGAGGCTGAGAATCTTTGGCATAGATCTATTTGTTCTCTGGGGCTGACATATTGTCCAAGAGATCTTACTATTTATGTTTAATACTTATTTGAGACAGGACCGCTGTTCATATATAATATCTTACCTTGGAGTAATAATATATCAATATATTATCATCCATTAAAGCAGCAGCAAAACTATTCCCTCAAATTAACTGGATGGCCACTTAGTAAGACCTTAGGGAAGTGAATGAGACAGGTAGGTCTTGACAGTGACACTGAAGTCAAAGGAAGAATCAGTGCAGGGGACCAACCTGTGGCAGGTACAACCACTATTTCCTTTACTGAATGCAGTAAAAAAAAAAAAATGACCAAGGGTCCAGGAAAGGGGGAGAAATACTTTGTATTTGAGTGTCTACTATTATAGCAGACCCTACCCAAGGAAATTTAGGATACATGTGATAATTTTCCAGATGAGAAAACTGAGTTTGAGTGATGTTAAGAGAATGGTTGAAAAATATTTTTTAAAATGTTGGCTTCAAATTTTATAATAGAATAATTTTCTCTCCAGATGTTTTTTTCTGAATAAGTGAAGAGGGTTGGTTCACCTCATCGCTTGGTAGGAATTTGAAATGTACCAGAGAATTTTGAGGCTGGCTAGTTCCTTATATAATACTTGTTATGCTTCTTTTCCATTGTTTTACTCTCTTGTGTTATCTGAAATTGTAGCTGATTCTGTAGATCAATCTCCCAGACCATTAGAATATCATTTCCTTTCAAAATTGCAGTCATGCATTACTTATTTTGTATTCTTTACAGCTTCTAGCACAATAAGCTGCACATAGTAGATGTGATGAACATTTCTTAATATTTTTGGCTGTCCATCTTCTAATTCCCCTCTGTATCGGGGAGACTCCACCACTCTGTTGAGATGTAGAACTCTGTCTCCCACCAACAATGCTGATAGGTTCATATTCCCTGTTTCCCTACTCTTTGGTCCCCAGAGCAAAGGGCATATGATTTAAGCATCACAAATATGATGCTTTGATCTTGGGTGTTATACCACAGAGGTCTTGGAAGCCAAGAACTCCAGATGGTATAGTTATCAGATGGAACCTGGAAGGTGTATGGGTCCTTAAGACACTGCTTGGAGAAGAACTTTCTGAGAGAATTCCACAATCCATACTGGACTGTGTCACAGGTCAAGACAGCAATATTTCAGGACTTATTTGTTACAGCAACGTAGCCAAGTCTATCCTGACTAACACATTAGTTAAAAAGTGTTCATCAATAAATGGGCTTAAAAGCAGAGGTGAAGTAGGGTAATGATGAGTAAAGAACAAAAGTTTTATAGTCTGACAGGACTATTTGGAACTCCAGTTCTACCACTTACTAACTGAGTGACTTTTAGACCGTAGCTGAGGGGAATCTAGATAGGAAGTATGGGACAATGGTTTTTCATATACAAGAAAGAAAGGGGATATATAGATCCAGGGAAACTTGAATGAGACAAATCCTAGTAAAGTCTCTCTAGCTCCAAGACAACATATTCTCTTAGCAACCCTCTCGTCTGATTTTGGTTTCTCAAAATTCCTTCTCTCTTTTTCTCTGAAAAGTAAGCTATTGTATTTCTCATACAGACTAATCTCTCATGCATCTGGATGACACAATCTTTTTTTTTCTTTCTTTTCTTTTTTTTTTTTAATAGGCCTCATTCATGCTTTGATGAACTAAAATGTCATGCTTCAAATCTGGCAGCCAGAAGTAAAAATTCCACAGTTCGTAGGGTGACCTTGAGCTTTTCCTTTCCCCACCTACTACTTCCCCGTACTTGTGCAGAACCCTCAGGTGGTTGACCAGTTGGTTATTCAGTCAGACTTACTGACTGTTGCCCCCTCATTTTGCATCCTAAAAGCATCATGCTGGAAATTCAGTGTTATATGACCTGAAACCAGCACAGACATTATTCTTTTGTGCCAAAGAGCTCACTCTAATGTAATGTCCAATCTTCTCACAATTATCACATTTCTTTTCCCTGCTGAGCACTCTGATGCATTTTTGCCAAGTAGTTACAGAACCGCAGTGGAAATAGTTCTGGTCTCTGGTGGTCAGAGTTGCAAATTCATCCCCAAACCATTGTATAACCCGTACATGGGCTTCACATATGCAGAAAGCCTACTGTTATGCCAAAAAGGAAGGTGGGTTATTCTGGGATGCCCTCTTTGCCATTAGTTGTACTGCAGTGGGATTGTAGTGCAATGGACTAGAACTCCCAACAGCTCTGATTGCTGCCTGCTGCCTCAATGAATTTTATATTAGCAGGCAAACAAAATACTCAACCAAGTGAAAGGAATTCATAATGCCAAGGCTTCCTAGGATCTGAATATGCTGTATGTTTTGCAAAGAAGGATTGTGGCTATCAGCTTGTGAGAACTAATCTAGATAAATCGCCCCTTTACAACACATCTGGCCTCAAGTTGTTTAAATTAGTGGAGTTTAGCCGCAGAACAACAGCTGAATTGGAGCCCACAAATTCATATGCTTCCTACACATGCATAAATGCTAAATGATGAGCTTGGTAATGATTGGGAACCCCTCATTTCTGAGAGATTGGTAAGTCTACAGTGTTGCTTTGCAGCACATTAATTAGGATAGTGTAATAAAGCTTCAGAAGTAGTCTTCCAAGCAACATAGTTTGAATTAATGTTTATGAAGGCTCTTTATTAACCTGAAAATGCACTTCAAAGGCAATATGGGAAAAGCTTTTTTCCTCTTAATTGGCATTTTAGTGAGTATCACAGATCTTTCCATTTTATACCTATTCTCATTATAACTACGGCCAAATATTTTGGCTGTCCAGCTTTCAATTTCCCTTTGTATCAGGGGAGAACATACCATTGTGTTGTGATGTAGAACTCTGTCTCTGGCCAAGAAAGCTGAAAGCCATACGCTCCCTTTTTCTGCCCTCTGGTCACTAGGGCAAGGGCTATGCAACCTAAGTAACACAGTTGTGATGCTTTGCTCTTGGAAGTTGTACCACAATAACAGCTTCCCAGTATGTTTGCCATTATCTTCTTCTGTGTTGAATTTGTGGATGAGCTTATCACTTTCTGGGGGTTGGGGTGGGGGTTTCTTTCAGTAAACTCAGAGTTTAGAGTTGGAAGGACCTTTGAGGTTCTCTACTCCAATCATCTGCAAAATAGGAAACTGAAGCCCCATTTACTTTTTAAGTAAATGTAACACTGTGATGTGGTTGCCAAGGAACGCATGCAATATTGCTCTGTATTGAATCGGAACATGAGTGGCTCCAGTGATGATGGTTTAACTTTGCTCTGAATTTCCCAGATTGCTCCAGTAGCACTGTATTTATTTCAGAGTGTGACACGTAAAGAGAAGCCCTGAAAATATAAGCTGATTCTTAGAAACACAGCCACGAGAGGAACCAACCTTGAGATCATGCCTAAAAAACTGTTGGTGGGAACAGTTACCCAAAGGAAGGCTCAGGAGGAACTTGACAACTGTCTTTGAATAAAGGAAGAGAGGTCATGTGGAGGCTTGGTCACCAGGAGTTAAAAGGGATCAGAGAAGCTTCTGAGGTTATGTGTAGAGTTTGAGTGTATGGGAGCATTTAAACTTTGAGGTGAAGTAGGTCCACAGAATTAACCAGACTCTCCAAGATTGAAGATCAATGTGCTTTAAGTATGCTGTTAGCTAAAGAGGACAGAACAACAAGCAATGGCTCTAAGTTGCAAGGAGGTAAAATCTGGCTATATCAGGAGTAATATTTAAAAAATTTGAATTGTGTCCATATGAACCGGTCTGCCTGTAGGTGGTGTGAATTTCTCATCACTTGATATTTCTAAGGCCCACACTTAATCAAGAATAGGCTAGAGAGGATTGATGCATCAGATCAGGCATGGATTAAATTGCTTCTATGATTCATACAAATTCTGAATTGTAGGGATCCTATAACTTACAGAAATCAAGCCATGCTTAAGGGCCACGAACTTAACTTGTAGTGTGGATCCCAGGTATCTGTATTTATTTCTTACTGTCTTCCTGTTACTGATTTCTTCAGGCTTAAAGTAAACATATTTAGATAAAAATCCTCAGTAAAAAAAACAATCCAAAACAAAAACACTCAAATGCTCAAGGGATTCCCTAATTATATCTTTCTAAAGGGTAGTTTAAAACTTTAATTAGCATATCCTAGATGAAAACTCTGAATATCTGGGGGTACTAAATTAGGAGAACTCATAGATTGTTATTTCTCATGAAGTATAAGAACTCTGAGAAAATGCATTTTCAATTAATCTGGTTATTGTATTATTTATTGCAAAATTAGAAAGTATTAATAAAAGTGATCATTAGTTTTATTACTATATATTTATGGTTACATATGTTACTTTATATTAAATATAAATATTGGTATTAATGAGTGCTAGACGTAGAACCTTGTACCTTATAGGTATTATCGCTCTTAGTCTTTACTGCTTTCAAGGATGGCAGCTTTATTATTATCTCTGCTTTACGAGTGTGGTAATTAAAGGTTATAGAGGTCACTCGGCAAGTAACTGGCACTAGGATTTGAACTCAGATCTGTGTGGTTTTGGATTACATATCTTAACCGTTCTACCTTTCCTCCTTTCACACTTACTGGGAGGCGCACCCTGTTAGATAGATCATTCCGCGAAGACTGTGCTGTGAAAGTTTCGGCTAGCGTGTGCCCTGCCTGTGCAATGGGCTGGTCTCGCGGGGCCGAACCACATTTCCCAGAACTCCTTTCCCACGTCTGTCCAGGTACGGTAGGCCGTAAGAGACAACTTTATGGGAGAGCGCGGGGTGGGAAACGAGGGAGCCGCGGCCATGTTGGTGGTCACGTGCAGCATTTCTTTCTCTCTGCTCGCTTCCTTGGTGGGAGGCGGTGGCTGAGTTTGCATCTGCTCCGTTGACCGAGATCTTCTTTCAGCTCCTCCAGCTCCGGGCCTAGTGTTGTGTTTAACTCCGTGCCAAGGCCTCCCCCGTCTTTCCGGCATCTGTGGGACACTCATCCCATCAAGGTCAGAGTAAGAACTTACAAGGGCATCATATCATCCTTCTGGGGTTCCAGCTTCCCCTTGACCTCCCCCACCTTATGTCTTCCCTTCTGAATAGCCTTGCCTGCAGACATCGCGCTTCAGAAGTACTCGCGCCAACAGTGGGTTTGCGGGGGTTGCTTAACCAGCCCCCAGACTTGTGTGAGTCAAGTCCCCGTAACAAAGTATATGCACACTCGGCCCACCAGTCGGTCAGTAAGGCAGGGTTCAGTCTTTTTCATACTTGCCACTGCTTCTCCGATTGAACCCTGCACGCCTGATACAGGCATACTGGGAAATGACCTTGATTCGTGGCTTGAAGCTGGGACATTTCCTATCTTCTGTTGTTACAGGCCTTATTTCTGGACCCTGGAAACAGTCCGTGCAATCTCTGAAATAGTAAATTTGTCTTTGGATATCTCAACCCCACGAGAAAAGAAGGAAGAGATTTAATAGAGAGCAGGAGGTTAGTGCAGACAGAAACGAATACTTCCAAACCACAGGAGGTAGCCTCGAGATGGCAGAGCCAGGTTGCCAGGTTCAGGTCCTGGTTCTTCTGCAGCTTCTATGCCATGTGATGATGGGCAAGTTACTTACCCTCTCTGGGCCTGTCTCCTCATCCGCTACAAGGAGTAATATTAGTATCTACCTGTTGGGTGTATGAGGATTGAACAAGTTAACGTATGGGAAGTGCTTATTGTTAAGCTTTCTGTTAGTGTTTTCTTGTTAATATTGTTATTCTAAGAGAGGGAAGTGGTCTCTTCTAGGAGTGTTTCATCCAACTTAGGGAGTGAAAGCCCGTGCTGGAGGTCCACCATAGACTTTCTTTAGCCCTTTCCTATCCCATCTTACCACCCATGTCCCTTTGACTATCTTGCCTCTCTCCAGATTTTGTTGGGGGGGCGGGGATCAAGAAAGGAAACAATTACATAAGGGAGACAGCAGAGGTACAGAGATAAGAGACAAGGAAGATATCAACGAAGAAGCATTTCAGTTGACTTCTTACATCAAGGCTTGTCATAGTCTAAAGAGAATAGGAGACATGACATACTAGGGAAAAAATAATGGTCTTGACTGAAGGGGAGTCTTGTTGGTAGCAGCCCCTCAAAATAACCACAGTCTGGGTAGTTTCCAGATTCTCATTTCGTGAGCTCTGCCTTCAGGGATACTGAAGAGGAGGTAGAATGGGGGTGGCTAGAAAGTACTGTGCTTATCCTCCCAATTGAGCTCTATCTTTCTCCTTTAAGAAACAAGTGGTTTTTCCCACAGACATTCTAGTACATTTTTCTCTGGCCTTGCCTGGAACAGCTCACCTTTTTCTGGCTCTACAAGATAGGAGAAACCTTTCTAATGCAGCTGCTTGTTTGGGCTGATAGGGAGGCCTGAGGAGACATTTATTCATTCCTTTCAGAAGATAGCCTCTTCCCTTCCCTCTGGAGTTCACTCTTGCCAGAGTGGCTGCTGTTTGGCAACCAGGCAGTCCAGGGTGGTCAAGTTTCAAATGTCACCACGCAAATGGCAGTTCCAAGGACTGAAGTCAGGGATTGAAATGCCAAACCTTAAATGTCCCTCAAATACATGTTTTCCCAACTAGCAACTTGCCACAGAAATAAACAGCAGTTATGCAAAAGTACCTCCCCCGCCTTTCCATTTCCTTTCCAGTGTTTCCAAAACCATTACACGGCGTACTCTGTGACAAAAAGATGTCTCAGTGTGGCCCACTTAGTATTTTGAAGCATAGAAATGAAAGATGGTAGGCACATGTGCCACAGAACCACTAAATGACAGAATCACCACTGGCCTAGTTTTCTGAGTCACTGTGACAGACACAAGGGGATTGCTTTTAAAGCTCCTGATGAGACATCCAGAAAAGGGAAGAGGATCTCTCTGCTTTAGAAAAGAGACTTAAAGAATCTTCTGACTTGGGAATAAGTTTTGAATTCAGACTTTTTTTTTTTTAAAGATGGTGCACAGAAAATGAAAGGCAAATGACAGGGTACTTACCTGAAAACCCCTAATGGAGACACCTTACCCAATAGCCTGTGAAGTCACCAGTGGAGAGAATGGTGCACACCTTTTGCTATTTAGGGTCCTTGGGATGGCATCACTTACGGCAGGGGAAATTTCACTACAGAGCAATGAGCCAAAGAAAACATTACTATTTAATGATTACAGGCTGCTGTGGTTCAGTCTCCTTGCCATGTACAGCAAATGAGTCAAGCTAACTAATGCAGAAGGCTGAACTCGTTTTCGTTTGAGGAGCCCCAGGAGAAGTTCCACAGTGACTTTTTGCTCACACAACCCAGTTCTTCTTCTCTTGCTTGTGTAGTTACTCATCCATCTCTGGATCCAGATGGGATCAGGAGAAATGAGAGGATGAACTCTCAAGGAGAATCGGGATGGCTTTTGATCATTCTGCGAGAGATGAGGGAGCTTCTGGAGGATCCCTGATGTCTAAAATCTGTCCATTAGAGAAAGCTGGTAGCTCATGTTCTAGTAAGCTTGCACCAACTCCCAAAGGAAGGGAGGGGGAAAAATAGCCCATGATGATTCAAAATCTTATAGAAGCAAACAGATCAACAAACAAAATAAAACCGTACTCTATGCCCTGAATCATTGTATTATTGGTAGACGTCCCTAGGAGATAGCCTTTTGGGATTGTTGCTTTATATCAAAACTTTTTCTTTAGTTATTAAACTGTCTACTAAATTAGTTGAAGCCTATAGACCTTAAATGAAAAGTAGGCTGATTGGGGCGCCTGGGTGGCTCAGTGGGTTAAAGCCTCTGCTTTCGGCTCGGGTCATGATCCTAGGGTCCTGGGATTGAGCCCCCCATAGGGCTCTCTGTTCAGCGGAGAGCCTGCTTCCTCCTCTCTCCCTGCCTACTTGTGATCTCTGTCTGTCAAATTAAAAAAAAAAAAAGGCTGATTAAATGCAACAGTTTTAGTTTTTTGATGCCATACGGAGTTGGGAGTTTTTGGAACTAAAAATACAAGACTCCCACTAAATTTGAATTCCACATAAACTGTGAGTAATTTTTTAGTGTAAGTATGTCCCAAATATTGTATGGGTCATATTTATACTAATAAGTGTTCAGTATTCTATTGAAATACTTAAAACTAAAAATATTTGCCCATCTGAAATTCAGTTTTATCTGGGAGTCCAGTATTTTATGTGGTAATCCTAGTGCTATGGCAGGATTGTAATGGACTCGCAAACATTTTTATGGGCCTGAATGGATGTGTGTGAAGGACGTCTTACCTGTGCCTGGGTAACCTCATTTCTGAATACTTGGCTGCTCTCATTAAGAAGGACTCTATTCATTTACCCAGTAAGATAACTGCCAGTGGCCATCCCTCCAGGGCAGCCTGAGGCCTGGGGTGCTGGTGGTGCCCCCTTAGGAGGATCTGCTGGTTCCTCCCCAGGCTATTGTGGAGACCTACAGATAGCTGAAACTGTGCTACCTCTCCTCCCATCAGTGTACAGCATGTTCTGCTGGTATGAGAGCTTAGAAGTTTTACTCTCTTTTTAAAATTTAATTTAATTTTATTAGGAATCTTGTTCTCTTGCCCCATAGGGTCTAGAAATAAAGGAAGCTATGTCAGAACTTACTTCTGGTGGCACTCAAACAGTCTGTGTTTTCTGCGTAAGGCTGTCCAGCCTCTCTACCTGGAGACAGGATCCTTGACGACATCTTTGATGTACTAAGTCAAAGCAAATGAACCTAATCAAGCTCAATGGACATGGTATGTAGGAGCTTGCGCCCCACACCCCATTGTTTTTTATTGCTTGTGTCCAGTGTGGGCTGTATATGGTATATGGAGTTGTACAAATAAAAATTTGGGAAGTGACCGAGAGGAAAATGCTTGGTGGAGAGGCGAGCACAAATGCTAAGAGAGCACTTGTCTCTGTTGGTACATGCAAGGTACTGAAGGTCACAGAGCAGGGAATGATAGATTGTTTCTGGTCAAGTCATGGAAGACTGTATAGACTCAGGAGAACTTCACTGGAGCTGGACACTGAAATCTGAAAAGGAGTTTTCTAGGTGGAGAAGGAAGAATGGGTGGAAGGGTGGGGGATGCTGCGTGTGAAGTAAAGACAGGGCATGTTGGTTCAGGGATGTGGCCGAAGTGCCTGTGGGAGTGTATGCACGTGGAGATATTGGTAGATGAAACTGAAATGGTGAATCTGTATTTGGATCCTAACCACCATGAATACTTTGCTGAGAAAATTAATTTCATCAAGGAAGGAATAAGGACCACAGCACAATACTTGTCCTTCCATGAAGATGTCACAAATCCATCCTATCAGGCCAGTCTTCATGTGCAGCCAGAAATCACAACTTGAGTGAGACTTTACGTGGTGTTTACAGCCAGTCAGCCATTTTACCTACTGTTGGCGGGTGTTGATTGAGCATACCAAGTAAGGGAGGGGCAAACCCACCCTATGAAGAGGGAAAGGTTTTTCTCCAAAACTAACTGTAAGTTTCTTAGCCGTATCTTCATTTACCCCCCAGAGCATTTCTAGATTGATTTTTGTATTCACAGAGGGAGATCTGTTAGGAATTTCCCTTGGAATTTAGTGAAAGAGAGCTTGATCTCCAACTTTGAAGCCTCTGTAGATGTCTGGGATCTTAGGAAATGAAAGCAGGGTTGGTAGAAGAAAGAGTGTGAGATGTTTATTTCATTCTTTCATTCATTTATTATGTGCGCATTTTTTACGTTGAGGGTGAGGAGGAATCTTTAAAGTTGTCAAATGGGGGAACCAGACAACTTCAAGGTACTTTGACTCTTTGCTGTTAGAAAATCGACCAGTTTGGAGTTCTGGGAAATCCATACTACACCAAAATAGTTTTGAGGGTGGGCGTTCTGATGACCACGTATGTATGTAACAAGCGAGGAGAACTGGATATTGGAAAGGCAGTCCTCTAATTTATGGTCTCAACTTGGAGGGTGTCAGGAGGGTGATAGGGCAGCAGTAGCTATAAATAAGAATTGTGCTTGCTTCAGAGTCTCTCCTGGAGCCTGGTTGTCTTTATTCCTTTGGAGGCCAATCATCTCTGGGAAACTGAGGCAGCATACTGCACTTGATTATTGTGTCCCTGAACTTTGTCCTTCAGATATTGATGGACATTTGTTAGACTTATGGGGGAAGCTTTCTTCCAAGCTCTTCCAACGGGCTGTTAGCCTGTCCAGGCTCTGAGACCTCGTTTGAGTCCTTCTTCCTTTGCTTCTCTGTTTTTCATGATAGTTTCTTTCTGGAATCTTTTCTTTGTTCCATTCTGAAAGTATATCCTGATTTCTCTCTAACTCTTGATCTTCTTACCGCTCACTTTTCCTCCTCCCACCTGATCCCTTAATACTCTTTCATCAGTGTCTTACTAGGTCTTGTTTTCTTGTTTTTGCCTTCCCACTTTCAGCCCTCACTCCCTGTATTGCAGAAATTCTTATTCCCTTTGGGGATCACATGACATATTTTTGAATTAATGACAACTCTCTGCTTTCTTGGGTAGGCTCCTTATCTTCCTGTATAGATTTTAAACTACAGAGAACCTCAACCTTTCAGTTTATCTTTTTGGTTTCCTGGAGTGGGGGGGTGGGGCATAGCTTCCTTCATCACTGAGGTGAAGAGCATTGATCTGGAGTCTGTTACCAGGTCTAGCACTCATTGCTTGATCTGTCTAAGCCTTTATAATGCCGAACATGTCAGCTATTTCCCTTCTGTCTTCTGGACTCTTAACCACCATTCCACACCATGTTCTGTTGGGACTAGGCATTTGCAAGCTACATTTCCTTGGTTCCCTCTCTGTCTGGCTTCTTTTTTTTTTTATTTATTTGACAGAGATCACAGTAGACAGAGAGGCAGGCAGAGAGAGAGAGAGAGGGAAGCAGGCTCCCTGCTGAGCAGAGAGCCGGATGAGGAACTCGATCCCAGGACCCTGAGATCATGACCCGAGCTGAAGGCAGCGGCTTAACCCACTGAGCCATCCAGGCGCCCCATCTGGCTCTCTTCTTGTTGGCATCTGCTGGTAGGAGGCCCTGGAAAGAAGAAAGAGGCCGTGGCTTCATCCTCACTTAATATGGTGCTTTCTGGGCCGTGGTGATTCTCAGCTCCAGGCACAGTACTGTTTCAGTGTTTGCAGCCCTAGCTGAGGACATGCACCTTCTGTGGATCTAACAGTAGCATTAGGCCAGGCTTATAGGCTTATAGGCTTCATTCAAATCAGTGGCATTAGTGACATCTGAACCTTACTCCTCTTCCTTTTTGCAAATCCAGCCCCCCTCCCCCGCCCTGTTCTTAGCAACCTTTCAGCACCTTTTAAATAATTTCCCTAAATACCCTTTGTTTGAAATACCTGGAATGTTTTCTCTTTCCCTGACCGGATATATACCAAAATACAGTATGACAAACCAAAAGCAAAAACAGTACAGCTTTTTTGCTTTGTTTATGGTAGGTTTCATTATCAACTGAAGGAAACTTTTATTAAAACCTTTCCATCAAAGTCCATACTTTGGAAAAACTTTGTAGGTGTCATAAACATGAAATCAGCATCATCTTGGGTGTAGGAAGACAAAATGCCTTGGTTGGAGGTCAAGGAAAAATCATCTTAAAATGAAAATCTAAGAGGGTAGAGAAAAACTGATGCAGAGCAAAGAACACAGCACGTAAGGCAAAAATTCTTAGGTTCAAGGTCTACCCTCTTTACTTACTAACCATATAATTATGGTCAAATCTTGTAATCTCTTTGAACTTCCATTTCCTCACTTATAAAATGGTAACATCAGCATCTGGTCTGACTCATAAAGACATAGTGAAGGTCAACTGAGAATGTGTGTGAAAATGTTAGGCAAACTTGAAATTGCTCCAAGGGACATTATTATGGGAAATATTGAAAAAGGCTGTGTTCTGGTCAACGCCCATCTGATTTTATAAAGTTACACAGTTAGAGGTACTTAGATGTTTGAGAGTGCAATGCATGAAGTGATTATTTTTTTATTGACGTATAATTGAGATACAACATATTCAGGTGTACAGCATAATGATTCAACATTTGAATGCATTGAGAAATGATCACATTGTCTATTTACCATCTGTCACCATGTGGTTACATTTTTTTTTTCTTGTGATGGGAACTTTAAGATTTATACTTTTGGCAGTTTTCAAATTTGCAATACAGTGTTACAGATTGTAGTCTCCATACTGTACATTATATCCCCCTGACTTATTTTGGTTGTTTTTTTTTAAAGATTTTATTTATTTATTTGACAGAGATCACAAGTAGGCAGAGAGGCAGGCAGAGAGAGAGTGGGGGAAGCAGGCTTTCCGCCAAGCAGAGAGCCCAGTGCGGGGTTTGATCCCAGGACCTTGAGATCACGACCCAAGCCGAAGGCAGAGGCTTAACCCACTGAGTCACCCACGCGCCCCCTGTGTACACCACATCTTTCTCCATTGTTCCACTGTTGGAAATTTAGGTTGTTTCCGTATCTTGGCTTATGTAAGTCATGCTGCAGTGAACACAGTGGTGCATATATATTTTTAATTTAGTGTGTTTTGTTTTCCCCAGATAAATACCTGGAAGTGGACTTGCTATATTGTATGATAGTTCTGTTTTTAAATTTTGGAAGAACCTCCTTACTATTTTCCATAGTGGCTGTGCTAATTTATATTTCCACCAATACAGGGCTTACTTTTACTCCACATCCTCTCCAGTGCTTGTTATTTTTTGTCTTTTGATAATAGCTATTTTGACAGACATGAGGTGATACCTCATTGTGGTATTGGTTTGCATTTCCCTCATTAGTGATGCCAAGCATCTTTTCATGTACCCTTTGACAATTTGTATGTCTTTTTTGGAAAAATGTCTACTGAAATACTCCTTTGTTGTTGTTATATGAGTTCTTTATATATTTAGGATATTAAACCCTTGTCAGGTATGATTTTCAAATATCTCCTCCCATTCAGTAGGTTGTCTTTTTATTTTGTTTATGGTTGGTTCCTTCACTCTGCAGAGCTTTTTACTTTGATGTAGTCCCATTTGTTTATTTTTGCTTTGGTTTGCCAGTGCTTCTGGAGTTCTGGAGCCAAGACCAATATCAAGGTAGCCTTTCTTCTAGGAATTTTATGGTTTCTGATTCTATATTTAAGATTTTAATCCATTTTGAGTTAATTTTTCTGTACCATGTAAGGTAGTAGTCCAGTTTCACTTCTTTTCATGTGGCTGTCCAGTTTTCCCAACACTGTTTATTGTAGAGACTGATCTTTCCTTATTCTTTATCCTTGTCTCATTTGTCCTAAATTAATTGGCCATGTATGTGTGGGTTCATGTGTGTGTTTTCTATTTTGTTGATCTGTATCTGTTTTTTATCTTAACACTGTACTATTTATTTTTATTTTTTTAAATATTTTATTTACTTATTTGACAGACAGAGATCACAAGTAGGCAGAGAGGCAGGCAGAGAGAGAGCAGGGGAAGCAGGCTCCCTGCTGAGCAGAGAGCCCCATGTGGGGCTTGATCCCAGGACTCCAGGATCATGACCTGAGCTGAAGACTGAGGCTTTAACCCACTGAGCCAACCCAGGTGCCCCAACATCATACTATTTTTATTACTATAGCTTTGTAGTGTAGTTTGAAATCAGGGAGTGTGATGCCTCCAGCTTTATTTCTTATTTCCAGGATTGCTTTGGCTATTTTGGGTATTTTGTGGTTTCATACAAATTTTAAGATTGTTTTTGTGAAAAATGCCATTGGAATTTTGATAGGGATTTCTTTAAATGTATAGATTGCTTTGGATAATGTGGACATTTTAGTGATATTCTTCTCTATGAGCATGGAGTATCTTCCCATTTATTCATGTCATCTTCAATTTCTTTCATCAGTGACTTATAGTTTTCAGTATACACATCTTTTACAACCTTGGTTAAATTTATTGTTACGTATTTTATTCTTTTTGATGCAATTATAAATGGGATGGTTTTCTTAATTTCTCCTATGGTTCATTTTAGTGTATAAAAATGAAACAGATTTTTATGTATTGATTTTTATATGCTACAGGTTTACTGAATTTATTAGTTCTGACACTTTTGTGAATTCTGTAGGGTTTTCTATATATAAAAATCATGTAGTTTGTGAATAGTGACCGTTTTATGTCTTCTTTTCCAAGTTGGGTGCTTTTTATTTCTTTTTCCTCTCTAATTGCTGTGGCTAGAATTTCTAATACTGTGTTGTTGAACAAAAGTGGTGAGAGTGGGCATCCTTGTTTTGTTTCTCATCAGCTTTTAATTATGAAGTTATCTGTGGGCTTGTTCTATATGGCCTTTATTATGTTAAGCTATATTCCCTCTCTACCCACTTGGTTGAGAGTATTTGTCGTAAATGGATGTTGATTTTTATTAAATGCTTCTTCTGCATCTATTGAGATGATCATATGATTTTTCATATTTCATTTTGTTAATGTGGTATACCATGTTGGATGATTTGCAGATGTCAAACCACCCTTGCATTCCTGAAATTAATACCACCTAATCATGTTATATGATAATTTTAATGTATTACTGAATTTGGTTTGCTAATATTTTGTTGAGGGCTTTTGCATTTATGTTCCTCAGGGATAGTGGCCTGTGTACGTGTGTGTATTTGTGTGTGTGGTTTTGTCTAGTTTTGGAATCAGTATTTTTTCTGGCTTCATAAAACGAATTTGAAAGTGTTCTTTCCTTTCTTTTTAAAAATTTTGGAGTAGTTTGAGGAGGAAGGGTATTAAATCTTTGAGTGTTTGCTAGAACTTGCTAGTGAAGCCATCTGGTCCTGGACTTTGTTGGGAGTTGATTACTGATTTCATTACTGATTCATTACTGATTTCTTCCTAGTAATATTTTTATCTAGATTGTGTTTTTCCTCATGATGCAGTCTTTAAAGAGTGTATGTTTCTAGGAATTTATCTATTTCTTCTAGGTTGTCCAATTTGTTGATATATAATTAATCATAATAGTCTCTTAAGATTTTTTGTATTACTTTGGTATTAGTTGTAACTTTTCTTTCATTTATGCTTTTATTTATTTGAGCCCTTTCTCTTCCTTAGTAAGTCTAGCTAGACGTCTGTTGGTTCTGTTCATCTTATCAAAGAATGAGCTCTTTTATTGGTCTTATTGTCTTCTTAGTTTCTATTTTGTTTATTTGTGCTTTGATATTTATTATTTTCTTTCTTCTACTAATTTTGGGCTTTCTTTATTCTTCTTTCTCTGGTTCCTTTAGGGCTAAAGTTAAATAGTGAGGTTTTTTTGTTTGTTTGTTTTTTTGTTCTTGTGGTAGGCTGGTATTGCTTTGAGCTTGCTTCTTAGTACTGCTTTTGCTGTATCTCAGAGATTTTGGTAGGTGATATCTCCACTTTCATTTTCTCAGGTATTTTTTTATTTCTTCTGTGGTTTTTTCATTGACCCATTTGTTGTTCAGTAGCATGTTGTTTAATCTGCACATATTTATGATTTTTCCATTTTCTTCTTGTAATTTATTTCTAGTTGTATATTGTGGTTGGAAAAGATGCTTGATATGATTTCGGTCTTCTTAAATTATTTAGATTTATTTTGTGACCTTATATGTCCTCTACCTTGGAGAATGTTCCATGTACACTTGAGAAGAATGTGTATTCTGCTGCCTTTGGATTGAATGTTCTGTATATCTCATAAGTCCATGTGGTCTAATGTATAGTTTAAGGGTTGATGTTTTATTATTTTCTGTCTGGATGTTTTATCCATTGATGCAAATGGGGTATTTAAGTCCTTTACTATGACTGTACTGTCATTAATTTCCCCCTTCAGTTTTGTTAGTATTTACTATATATATTTAGATTCACTTATGTTGGATGGAAAAATGTTTACAACTATTTTATCATCTTGTTGGATTGACCCTTTTATCATTATGTAATATGTAATGACTACTTTATCTCTTATTACAATCTTTATTTTGAAGTCTTTTTTTTTTGTCTAATGTCCATATAGCTACTTCAGCTTTCTTTGGTTTCCATTTGCATGAAACATCTTTTTCTGTCCCTTCACTTTCAGTTTGTGTATGTTTTTCCATCTGAAATGAGTCTCTTGTAGGCAGCATGTGGGTGGATTGTGTGTGTGTGTCTGTGTTTTAATCCATTCAGTTTCTGTGTGTTATTTGATTGGAGAATTTAGTCCGTTTACATTTAAAGTCATTATTGGTAGCTATGTCCTTCTTGCCATTTTGTTGCTTTTTGTCTATTTCCTCTCTGTTCCTTTCTTCTCTTGTGGTTTGATGACTTTCTATAAGGTTATGCTTAGATTCCTTTCTCCTTATCTTTTTAGTATTTACTCTGGGTTTTTTCTTTGTGGTTACCATGAGACTCATCTCTGATAGTCTCTCTATATAACAACATATTTTAAGTTGATAATAAGTTTGGAAACATTCTAAAACTCTACATTTTTACATCCTCCCCTCCACCTTTTAGGTTTTTGATACCATATTTTACATCAACTTATTTTGTGTATCCCATAACATTATTATAGTTATGTATAATTATACTGTTTTTGTTTTATAAATTTCATAAACTTTATAATTAATCTACTACCTCTACTATATATTTACCTTTACCAGTGAGATTTTTACTTCCACACTTTTTCTAGTTAGTAATTCGTACCCTTTTCAGCTTAAACAAGTTCCTTTAATGCTTTCTAGAATGCTGGTTTATGATTGATGATCTCATTTAGCTTTTGCTTGTATGAAAAACATCTTCAGTTCTGAATGATAACCTTGCTGGGTTGAGTATTCTTTTTGTAAGTTTTTTCCTTCCAGTGCTTTGACTATATCAAAGCACGCCCATTTGTCCTGAAAAGTTTTTGCTGAGAAATCTCCTGATAGTCTTATAGGATTTCCCTTGTATGTAACAGTTTGTTTTTCTTTGCCTTATCTTTAACTTAGGATATTTTAAGTTTCTCTTTATCTTTAACTTTTGACATTTTAATTATTATGTGTCTTAGTGTAGGTCTTTTTGGGTTCATCATCTTTGGAAGTCTCTGTGCTTCCTGGATATGGGTGTTTGTCTCCTAACCCAGGTTAGGGAAGTTTTCAACTGTTAACTTCTTCAAATAAGTTTTCTACCTTTCTCTCTCTTTTTTCTTCTTCTGGGAGCCCTATAATGCACATTTTATTTCTTTTGATGTTGTCCCATTGGCCCCTTAAGCTATGTTCATTTTTAAAAATTAATTTTTCTTTTTGTTGCTCTGTTTGGATTTGTTCCATAATGTTGTCTTCAAGATTACTGATTCTTTCCTCTGCTTCATCTAGTCTGGTACTGAACCCCTCTGGTGTATCTTTCAGTTCAGTTTTTTATTATTCAGTTCTGTGATTTTTTTTTTTTTTGGTACTTATGTTTTCTATCTCTTTGTTGAAGTTGTTGATGTGTACATCTATTTTTTCCCCAAGTTCAGTGAGCATCTTTAAGACCATAACTTTTAACTTTTTATCATAATTCATATTATAAATTATCACCATTTCATTAAGTTTTTTTCTGGGTTTCTGTCTCATTCTTTTGCTTGGCACTTACTCCTCCTTTCTCCTCATTTTACTTTTCTCTTTGTGGTTGTTTCTATCCATTCCATGTATTAGGTGAGACAGCTATATCTCCCCAGTCTTGCGGGCATTGTGTAAGAGATGAACCTGATTATTTAACCTTGCCCTGGCTCTTGATTGTCTCTTGAACCTCTGTGATTGTCTAAGCAAGTTGATTTTTTTTTTTTTTTGGTAGGTCTTAGTTATTGAGGATATGTAGAGATTTGTGAGTATTCCAGAAAGAGGGATTTCATTTACCACTGAAATTATTTTCAGGCTAGTTGGAAACTAGACCATGAGGCAGTAGCTTTTAAGGTATGCAAATGTATCAGTCCTGTAGGACTGCAGTTGTGTGCCCTGCTGGCCTCCAGACCAAGTGATCAAGAAATGTTCCCTTCGTGAGAGATGCAAAACTGGCGGCTTCGTGAGAGATGGCCATGTGGGCTCTTTTTTGAGGGTATTGGTGAGCTGTAGCAAGGCCAGGTCAGGGCTCAGAGGTAGTGTCCTCAGACTGTGTTTCCCAAGAGCACTTCAGTCACCTTCAGATGTATGGTGGACTTGAAGCCTGCCCTTTTGGCTAAAGCTCCAGTTTAAGTAGATAGGCCTTATTTACAGAAGGCTAGGGGTGTGTTTTATTCTGCTCTCTATGCAGTGCTCTGGGGATGGTAGGCTGCCAAGAACTGTTTCTTCAATTGTTTCAGACAATCCTCTTTGGCCACCAGAGATAGGTGCTCGAGGGGTGTCCTGTGTATGGGCTGTAAGTATGGGCTGGCTTTGGCAGGACCATGGTGGAGCAGTGCATGGGGGCAGGGTGCTTGCTTGGCCAGCTTGGCAGAGCTTTGGTGGAGCTGTGTGTGTGTGTGTGAGACGTGGAAAAGTGATTTATTTTTAACTAAGATCAAGGCATCAAGCAATTTCTGATACTCCTCTCATTTGGAGAAATTGGCTAGAAATACCTCATCCTTTTGGGAACAGAGTTGGGTTGTTGTGTGTGTGTATGTTTTTTGAATCTCTAAGTGGGGACGAGAATGGTGACCTGCCTTCTGAATGTGTTGTGTGCATTAATTAACTGCGTGTGATTGAGTAGCATCCTCAAGATGAGCATGTAAATGCCAAGTGTTCTTACTGATAATAAAGCAGATACTTTCTTGATGGGGTTGTCATGAGGATTAATAATTTAATTGCGACAGAGTGCTCTGATATTCTTGGATGAAAAGTGCCATGTAACTTTGAAGAGGAGTATTATCAAATAGCTTCTGCTTTGGTTCCTGAAAGAGCAGTGCAAAATAAGGCAATGCTGATCTGCACATGCCTATCTAAATTTTTCTACCTCTTTTTAGAACTGAAGGAATTTAGAAATGGGGTTCATGAAGGAGGCCTGTAGCAAAGTAGTTAGGAATTTCTGATTTTTGTTTTCTAGTAGGTTCACAGACTCACTTCAAGATGATTTCTTCAGAGTGGTCCACAGATATTATAACTGGGAATTAACCAGTGCAAACACTTTTCTGTTGATGAGAACAAAATATAACTGTCCACATGACCATCATTTCCTGTATTCCAACCACGCTGGCTTCCTTGCTTTTCTTTCTCCTTGTTAAGCTCTTTTATTTTTGCTCATGACTTTTGCATTATTATTTCTAGCTTTTCAGAGGGCTGAGCATAGTCACTTTCATCCCCCTCCTGAAGGAAGTTAGACTCTCAGGAATCACTCATGTCCCTAAATCCATTCTTGTCTGTCACACCAACTTTTTGGATTGTCATTAGTACTTGCTGATGTAAATCAGTTTGTCTTCTTACTGACCAGTTTAAGGATGTACTGTTTCCTTCCACTAAAACATTAAATGTGTAGAGGTGGATTTTATTTATTTATCCCCTGCTTTTTGCCAGTGCCTAGCACATACTGATTGTTCAGTGGAGTTTGTTGAATGAATTTTTTTTGTCTTGAACAAAATTGTCCAACTTGTCATCAGTAAATTAGGATAACTTTGAGCTGTGTATCATAGAGGCTTGGGGTGAAAAACTGAAACTTCCTCTTAGCAAATTTCTGTAAAATCATGAATATCAAAACAGATATAAGAATAATAGATGACACAGAATATAGTAACAGGACACTTAAAATCCCTTGCCCAACTTAAGTTATACTTTTGACATTTCCTTTTTTCTGCACTTGATTTTATGATTTTATACTTTGGGATTTTTAGTCTTTGAGAAATGCATAATTAGGTATATTAATGTCCTAGGTCAGAGGTCAGTCTGCAAACTAAGGTCTGCCACCAACTGCCTGTTTTTGTGAATAAAGTTTTATTGGAATACGGTGGGTTTCCTTATTCCTGTATTTTATACATATGTTTTTGTGCAATGGCAGAATTGAGCCAACAAAGCCAAAAATACTTACCTTCACAGAAAAATTCTCATCCCTTTCCTAGAGTATTGTTTTCCCACCTCTTTTTAACTGAAATATATTTGACATATAACCTTGTGTAAATGTAAGAGATACACGTTAGGGGTGCCTGGATAGCTCACTCGGTTAAGCTTTTGACTCTAGATTTTGGCTCAGTTCATGATCTCAGGGTCATGAGGCTCGTCAGTTGGTGTGGAGCCTACCTGGGATTCACTCCCTTTGCCTCTCCCTTACTACTTAAGCGCCTTCTCTCTCTCTCTCTCTCTTTCTCTCTCTCAAAAAAGAGGTCCATGTTGATTTGATACAATTATGTATTTTATAATTGCCATTGTAGTTAATTTTACCAGCTCTTTGAGAGCTAGAAAAATTATAGGACCTTTAAATTATGTACATTGATCCGAGGAATTGTTAGGGGCAAGTTCTGTTCTAGGAGTTTTGTGCTATAATTTTCTACTCTTTTAAGAAAAAGGAGGTAAACATAGGGGAAAAAATAACAACTAGAAAGCCAGGAAAACCTCTTTAAAATATCCTCAGGCAAAAATTGGAGAGTTTCATTCCAAAGGGAGCTTTGTTGGAATAAATGAAATACTGTAATTGTGCTTTTGTGCCAACTTTTATTTATAGGAAGGAGGCTGTTTTATCAGCATGCAGATTGGAGTCTCCTGTTGTAGACAGGATAATTGGAAGGAGAGAGAAAGAAAAAGATGGGCTGACTTTTAACAACAAAACAAGTTGTTAATTATAAGAAAAATGATCGTCATTGTGTGTCTACTACGTAAAGCCACAGATTGTGTTAGGTCCACGCGCCGTGTCTTATTCTTGTAGCAACTTCCGGGGCAGAAACTAGTAGCTCTGTTGTCCAGATAAATGCTCTAGGGCTCAGAGGACTGCAGTAACTGGCTCACAGTCCTCTAGGTGATCCGAGGTGGAGGTGGCCTGGTATTAGAATTCATGTCTAGTTGCTCTTCCCTAGGAGAGCAGCAGTTAGAGAATAGGGGTTGCACTTTGAACACAGCGAAGGCAATGTTGTACACTTTCACGGACGGCAAATATACACAGTTTTGTTTGTCAGTTTTGCCTCAGTAAAGCTGGGGGAAACCCATATGCATACGTACATATCGGAAAGGCAGAGCTCCTCCTACAAAGAAAATGTTAATTCTCACATCCTTCCCTTACTTGGCTCTCAGTACCAGCAGGCCACTTCCTGAGCTGCTTTGACTGGAAGAGAGGAAGGCGAAGCACCTTTCCTACACTGACTCCCAGATCTTTCCTTTGGGGGAGTCAGGTGCTGCTTTGATAGATGTGGGGAAAGAACCAGAAGAAAGTGCTCTCTCTGGCTCTTACCTGTTAATTTGAAATGCCTTCAGCAAAGTCAGCTACTTGCAAGTTTTTAAAGCGAAACACTTTCCTTTGCATTTTCTTTGCAAAGGTAGCTTTTGAGAAAAAGTCTCCTTTTAAACATTCCATGACTTTGGTCAAAGAGCCTGGAACCTGGTATTAAAGATTTCAGCACTGTCAGAAGCTTCCACCAATGAGAGCGCTCCTGTCATTCACACCGGGGCTTGCTCAATATTTCTCGTGTTCCTCGCTTTCACCCTGACAGCTCCTAAGTCTCGGGGGATTGGGGGGGATCTTTCTTTATATTTATATTTCCTCTCCAAAGTGTGTATATTTATGGGGAGACTACTGAGTGGGGGTTGGGGGTAGGGAGAAGGTTGGGGAGAATAGGTAAAGGAAAAGAACAAGACTGGCTGAACAATTTTTGTGCCTTTTTTGTTACTCCTGACAAAATTTTAAATAAAAATATTGGCCATTTGTTCAGCCTCCCCCCACCCTGCTAATGTTTAAAAGCATTCAATTAAGATTTTTTAATGTGTCCAATGAGTTAAACTGCCCTGTGGTATTAGAAAAATATTACATATATAAATAAAATACGTCAAAGCATTAAAAAGCTGTTACACACACTGAACATAAAATGGCAGAATAATGATGGATCCCGCCATGCAGGAAACATATTCAAAAATATTATCTTCCTGGTAATGAAATGCCATCCGTTTCATTTTAAGCTAAATACGTTAGACATATCAGTGGAGTCTGTGCTGACACAGCAGTGAGTTGAAATTGAAAATCTGAAATTATATATATGATTGGACACAGTGTTAAAGTAATTTATAGGAAAAACCACGAATGTGCTGGGTCTGCACCTTCTGGTGAACTCATTTTATAGAATCAGATAGAGGAAAACTCTACCATTTCTAATGTGCAGTTAGAATGGCAGCCCGCCAGGGCCCCAATATATTCAGTATGAAAAGGGAGAAGAAAGACAGAGACAGGGGGTGGGAGGGGTTGGGGTACAGGAGCAGCCAGGAAAGGGGGGGCAATGGGTGGGGGAAAGAGACAGGGGGATGAAGCAGGACCTGGGAGGCTTGCTTCAAGTTACAGCAATTCTGCATAAGCCATCAAGAAAATGGCATTCGTTTTCATTGCTCTGACCTAATGGCATAGAGCGACTGTGGGAGCTGTATTAGCTATCAAGACAAGTGGGAGATAACAGGAGAGCCCGTGCAGGGACAGGTTTCAGCGAGGCTGTGGCTGGGTGCTCTGTGACACCACTTGCTGAGGTGATAGTCAGGCCCCTGGTGGCGATCATCTGATCCTGAAGGTTCGGGGGCAGGTGGGGGGGGGAGCTCCAGAGCGCTGACAGGAAAGGAGGCAACGGCTGGCACTCCCAGACCCACTCAAATCGCCTGTCAGTCTGGCAGCTCTCGCTCTCTGACCCACTTTCTTTTTTATGTTTTTTCAGCGTTGTGCATGTTTGGCCACAAAGTGCAGTGGGAAATGGGGTAAACTGGGGATGAGGAGAAAAACAAGACTGTGCTTTTGTGTAGAGATGTGTGACGAATTGGTACCCTGATGGGCTTTTCGTCTTTCATTTATATCCATAATCCTGCTTGAAATGTGGATTATTTATACAGGGCTGGTCTTCTCTGGAACACCAGGGAGCTGCCACTGTGTATTTTCACTTGGTGGCTGCGCTGGCCGAGGCAGAGGTGGTCCAGTTTCTCCAGAAGTGTCCTTTCTAACCCGCTCTGATTTTTAAAGAGAAGAAAGAAGGTATTGAACAGGAACAGAAGAAGGCAGGGTGTTTTTCATACTACAGTGGAAGGCTACCTGTAAGGCAGGAAATGCAGACTAGAGACAGAAGTGTTGATGCCCTGACGTGAGATGAAGTGCCCCCGCACCCTCTGGTGATCTAACTGTCCCATCTCACCAAATAGCCCAGGGGTTTTAGAAGTCTGGCCTAATTGGAAGAGTGAAAAAAAAGATCTGAAATGTATGTGAAAGTTTTCTTTCTAAGCACTCAGGATGTTTCCTATTTATTTTAGTAACACTGGTTGCCGGCTGCTGGGAATTTACTCTGTGGCAGACCCTGGGCTCAGAAGCATGACCTCCCAGCCTCATGACCGAGGGCCTTTTGTGCTTCCAGTTTGGTTTCAAGAGGTCAGGGGACCTTGCCCTAGGAAAGAGAGGATTGCCGCAGATTACAAACTCCAAACCCCTCATAGTCTTGGTGAGACAGACACCTGCCCAGTTTCAGTCCAATAACTGGCTGAATGGAGAAGTTAAATGACTTGCATCAAGGCAGCCTTTCCTGAACCTTTTCTCAGTCTTCCAACTAGCTCAGCTGGCTCTTCTAGCATCCCATGCCTTTCTTTTCTTTCTTTTCTTTCTTCTTTTTTTTTTTTTTAAAGATTTTATTTATTTATTTGACAGACAGAGATCACAAGCAGGCAGAGAGGCAGGCAGAGAGAGAGGAGAAAGCAGGCTCCCCACAAAGCAGAGAGCCCGATGTGGGGCTCGATCCCAGAACCCTGGGATCATGACCTGAGCTGAAGGCAGAGGCTTTAACCCACTGAGCCACCCAGGCGCCCCCATCCCATGCCTTTCTTCATAGCATTTACCATGGGCTGTAATTTGTATTTATGTGTGCTTATTAATGTCCACACTAGACAGTAAGTTCCCGGATCCGGTAGCTGTGTTGCTGCTGTATCTCTAGGACTTAGGGCAGTGGTTGGCACTCAGCAGGTACCCATTAAATCTTGGTTAGATAAATGAATGGATGGATGGATGGGGAGATGCATTTTCATTGACAATCTGTATTAGAGCCGGGGCTGGAAACTTATAGGTCATCCCCCAGACTACTTGTCATTTTTCAGTTGTGTCTGTAGATATGGTTGTCATCTCTGGAAAAAGAATCAACATTGATAAAATCAGAAAACTTAGAAATTGTAGGAAGCCCAGTGGCATACCTAGTCCACCGTTGTCTCTAGTGCTGAATAACCCTTAGCCATTAGGTTTCTGCTTTGATCCATCCTGAGGTGGAATGCTCTCTGTGTCACAAGACAACCTCTTCCATTGCTTCATAGCAGTGGATTGTAATGGCATTTTGTATAAAGAATCAAATCGATTTCTGTAAGTGTCATCATACTGGTCTTTGCTTCTCTTAAAGCTCCACACATCAGGCCCTTTTATACCTACAAAGGGAGGCCTTTAGATGTGCGAAGATGGCTGTCGTGTTTCACACTTGCCTCTCTTTGGCGGGCTCTATCTCCCCAATTCTTTCAGCCCTGCCTTAACTATTCTGGGCTTATCACCACCCTGGTCTTCCTGGATGGGCAGTGTCCCCCTTTAAGATATTTAACACAATTGGGGCGCCTGGGTGGCTCAGTGGGTTAAAGCCTCTGCTTTCGGCTCAGGTCATGATCCCAGGGTCCTGGGATCGAGCCCCACATCGGGCTCTCTGCTCCACGGAGAGCCTGCTTCCTCCTCTCTCTCCCTGCCTGCCTCTCTTGCCTACTTGTAATCTCTGTCAAATAAATAAATAAAATCTTTAAAAAAAAAAAAAAAGATATTTAACACAATTAAAATATTAACACCATGTTCCAAATGTGATTGAATCTGTCATCTGAACATCCTAATGTGATGTAGTCTTATATTATGTTAAATTTCACAGCAGCCAGACCAGAGTGTTGAACTGTGTTAAATTTATGGCCAGCTAAAACTTATTTGTTCAATTCATTCATTCACTCAGCAAATATTTCTTGAGCCAATGCAATATACTAGCCAATGGTAATAAGATGAATGAGATATGATTCTTACTGCCAGCTGAGGACCTGCCGGTCTGTTGGGTAAGGCATATATGTTAATAACTAGTGCATTCTTGAATCATAAGGTGCGTATTTTAAAGTGTTTATCACTTTGATTTTATATCCTATTAATAAGCCATTGGGGCTTTTCCAAACATGGCTTCATAACTGAGGGGATATGGCAATTGCAGTACTATAAACAAGTCTAAGAGCAGTATGTGCCCAGTAAAGGTGGGCTGCAAAGGAATGATGAGCATCCTTGCTTGGGATGCACAGAGCTTCACAGGAGAGAAAACCAGTGATTTCAGGCCTTGATGGATGAGCCATGGTTTGCCACTCTTTTGAGAAGGGAGCAGAGTAAGAGGGGGATGTGACTGCCAAGCGAGGCAGAAAAGCAACGGGGGAAATACTGGGCCTCACTGTTGAGAAAACCTTCCCCCACAAGAAAGATGACGAATGTCATAAAGAAGCATGTCTAATTGCTGTAAATGTTCACAAATGAAAAAGAAAAGGGAGGCTACTTGGAATTTTAAGAGGAGAAATCTGGAAAGAGACTGTGAATTTGCATCAAGGGCTGTATCTGCAGTATACTACCAAAGGAAGGTAGGATTTCAGAGAAGCTGGGAGGAGTGTATTCCAGGGAGAGAAAAATCAGCCTGAGCAAAGACCTAGAAGTGGGAGAGACCACAAAAAAGTGTGAGCAGTCGCAAGCAGTCAGGTTTGAATGGGGCTTGGCATTCGGACAGGGAAGTAGGAAGTGGTAACTTGGAACATATGGGAAAGACCTGAGTATCCATAGTCTCTACCAAGTCTGAGTGTGTAACAGTACACCGTGCTCGGGCTGAGGTACCTCGAGTTCACTTGGAATACAGGGTGAGGGATAGGCTGATTCTTCAATCTTGGTGTTAGTTTGTTATAATAAATAGAAACAACAGGGATTACTGATGTTTCCCTTTACCAGAAGTCAAGGAGCTGGGAGTGGGGTGTAGAGGAGGAAAATAAATCATCAGCAATTTTGATTTGAGCTCCAGCAAGTTCTTACCTTGTACCGTTTCTCATCTGAGGGCTTCAGTATAGAGCCCTACTTTTGGCATGTCTTTGTTTCCATGATTCCCAATTTCAACACATTTTTTTCCCCCTGCTAAGTCGAGTTTACTCAACTCTGTCCTTACAGTTGCCTTTGTAAAGTACCAAACCTTTCATTTCATTGAATTGTGTGGGCTTTGTTCAAACATTCTATCCTGTCAAGATCTCTTTAGATCTTGAAACTTTTATTCAACATATCATTTCTCTCTCTCAGTGTTTTGCTATTGAAAATTTTATAATTGTGTTTTGCACCTTTATCCAAATCTGTGATACCAAGTTTCAAAAAAGAGAGATCCTGGGAGAGAACTCTGTAGTAGTCAGCTAGAGATGTGGTTGGAACTTGACACTGTCAGTGAGGATGAGTGTCTGAGTGTTCTCGTCCACCACAAAGTCACCTTCATGGAGACCTTCTAAAATGCTTTGGTGACATCAAGACAGACTATTCACGACTAGCTTCTAAACATCATTGAAATTCTATCAAGAAGGAAGTGGGGTTCAAGTGGCTTAGAGAAACGGTTGAAAATTATTCTGCAAGATAAACCCTCCCAGAAAAATTCTGTCTGATCTAGAATTCTATCCACATATAAACAGAATAGAGGCCACACAAGAACACAGCAAGAAGTCTGCCATCTGCAAGCCAAGGAGAGAGGCCCCAGTAGAAATTAGACCTGTTGGCACCTTGATCTTAGACTGCTAGCCTACAGAACTGTGAAAAAATACATTTCTATTTAAGTCATCCAGTCTGTGGTATTTTGTTATGGTAGTTCGAGCCAACTAAGACACATATTACTATTTAAATGCTAAGTACCACTCCCCCACACCCCCAAAACTAATCTTGCTTTAAAAATTGCTTTTGGGGGAGAAATGTCACCATTTTAAGAATATGTACTATTTAAGACATTTTTATTACAGGTCTGTTAAAATCTGAAAAAAAAACCCTCTAAAATTGTGTGTACATAATGGTTCTGCATTTGTGCACATTCACATGCATATTTCATATTTGGGAACACATTGATTCAGGGAAACAGAGTGTTAAGCTGCCTCTCATTTTTTTTCAACATCGAATATTTAGTTGTGGCATTAATTATAGTGAATTTCTTCCCAGTTAGCAATCACCATCCAGGCAGAAAGATCATTTAAAGTTGTGGAGTGTCTTGGTAGATTTGCATCTTGTAAATCACCTCAGGACGATTACCTCATTCTTCCTTAAGTGACAAAGTCTATGAGAGGATACATGTGTAGAAGGAAATACTATTCATTCCTGGTTTCCAGAAACACACTTTTGTCTGGAGCTCAAGAATTTTAGAGAACATTGTTGCTCTACGGCAGAACCTTGGATCTCTGTGGTTACTCACCAGCCCTGGGCCTCTAGTTGTCTTTCTCCTTTCTGGCCCCTCCTCAAGGGTGTGTTAGGTAGATGATTTTCCATTATTACCATAAGAAATTTTCACACACTTAAAAGCTTTTTATAATGCCCATTTATTACTGCACACTTCAGCTGATTCACAGTGGCCCAAGAGGGTCTTTTGCTTAGAGTCTCACAAGGTCAAACTTCTTGTGAAAGCTCTGAGAATGAGTCTAGTTCCATGCTCATTCAAGTGGCTGGATGAATGCAGTTCCCTGTGGTTGTAGGACTGAGGTGCTGGTTTCCTTCCTGATTGTCACCCGGGGACTGGTCTCTCTACCAGAGGCTGCTTGCTTTCCAAGTGGCTTCCTTCCAGCAATGGTAGATTGAGTCTCTCTCATTCTTAAAATCAGACTTCCTTTTCTATAACCAGCTGGAGAATATTCTTGGCTTTTAAGGTTTCACTTGATTAGATAGGACCTACATGGATCATCCAGGCAACTCTCCTTAAGTTCTGTTACCTAACTACATGTGCAATGTCCCTTTTGCTATGTAAAGTAACATATTCACTGGTTCCAGGATTTAAGGCATGACCATTTTTTGGGGGGAGGAGCTATTATTCTGCCTAGTATGATAGGTTTATTCCCCAGATTTATTCTTAACTCAGAATTTTAAAAAGTCTATATAGTGTGTTTTCAACATCTTTTAAGGGCATGTTACTGGACCAGAGGCATCATTTAATAAATATACATTAGACCCCTGTGATATGTCAGACATTGTGCTACACCAGTAAATTGTGGGGAACAAGTTAGAGTACCTGTCCTTTGGGGGCTTTCATTCCTTTTTTTAAAAGTAAACATTATAATTATTTTGAGTACTTGGAAAGCAAAACAGCAACACAACAACAACAACAGCAGCAGCGAAACCAAAAAGTATAAGAGAGACCCACAGAGAACACCTGAAGGTAATGTAAAGTGTTCTTTGAGGAGGTGACATTTCAGCTAAGATGAAAAGTGGGAGAAGGAGCTAATCCCATTGAAGTATGGTCTAGGGTGTATGAGGAAGATGGAAGGGCATGTGTAAATAACACTTGCTTCACATATATTAAGTTACTGATCCTTTCAACAATTGTATGTGTTGGGCACTATCATTTTTCCCATTTTTCAAAGCAGACACTAGAAGATTTGGGTCCAGATTATTTGGGAGGTGATCCCAGGAGGTACTGTGCTTCAAAGTGGGGGAATGAGAAAAGGACGAAAAGAAAACAAATATACATTGGGGAATAGATGATTGCTGTGGCCAGCCTTACCCCCAGAGATGCCAATTCAGTTGGTTTAGGGGGACATGAGGTATTATAAAAAAATTGTGTATAATAAAACTAAATTTTTGCTTAACCCATAAAAAGTCAGGTGATTTTGCTCCTTAAAGTTGAACACATTTCTGGCTAATAACATTCTGTGTATATGTGAGCTCATGAATAATCAAGAAGTGTTGAATAAATATGGCAACAGAAGGATGTGCTTGCCTTTTGCTAAGACCCTCCTATCAATGCCTTCTGCTCTCCAGGCCTGCAGTCTTTCCTCTTCCAGTCTGTGCCCCATGTAGGCCCCAGAGGGATCATTTTTTAACACACAGGCCGGACTCTGTGCCTGTTTGTGGGGAGCTCATCTGATCTTAACTGGGATACTCACTCTTTACTTGGTCAACTCCTGCTCATCATCAAGATCTGTTTTTAGTGGCACTTCACTTGGGAAGTCTTTCCTAAGACTACATCATATAACAAACATCTGGGCTCCTCCTGGAGCATCAGTCATTTTTAAAAGCTGGCCAGGTGATTCTGACATGTAGCTACAACCAAGAACCAATGTGTTAAAAGGACTGAGGGAGATGACTAGCAAAGGTAAGGAGTCCATGCAGCATCACATCCATTTAGGATAAGAGAAAAGGAGATCAGGGAGAAGGTGAGGTAGAACCCATTAAGGACAACATCCTAACAGGAAGAGGAAAAGCAAAGGGTAAGGAGGGTTTCTTTTCTTTTTTTAAAAGATTTTATTTATTTGTAAGAGAGAGAGAGAACAAGTAGGGAGAAGTGGCAGGCAGAAGGAGAAGCAGGTTTCCCGCTGAGCAGGGAACCTGATGTGACTTGATCCCAGCATGCCTAGGATCATGACCTGAGCTGAAGGCAGATGCTTAAATGACTGAGCCACCCAGGTGTCTCAGGAAGGTTTCTTTTCTGAGTATGATTGTGATACTTTTAAAAAGGTCCTGGTAGATGAGGACCACTGGAGCAATAAGACCGTGTTTGTGAAAGGAAAAGGAAGAATGAACTAGGCAAGTTCATTGTCTAGGCAAGACATGAAGAATAAAAAAGAAAACCTTAAAATAGTTGTTTATGGGTGAAAGTTTGCTTAACTGATGATTGAGAGTTAAGTAACATGAAGTAATCATTTGGATTTTTTTTTTTAAATTTAGGAGATTTGGGAGTAATTGCAAAGGGAAATGGCATACACTGTAGCCAAGATTCTCTAGTGACTATGCCAGACAGAGACCATCATTGCTTGCTGACTATCCATATGCCCCTCATTTCTGTGTCCTTTTAGTCCCTTTGTCTTCATGTAGCACGAAGCCCTCTGACTCTTTTTTCCCCCACCTGGCCTTGAGATAGTGGAACCTCCATTTGTCTAGACCCCTGAGCAACCCTGTGGAACAGACCTCTATCCCCAAAATACCATGAGTGAGAAATAAACATTTGTTGCATTAAACTGCTGAGATTTAGGGGTTAACTTGTTAATACAGACAACTCAGCTTATCCTGAACAACGCAGTTTGGTGTAAGAGGAAAAAAAAATAGCGTGTTGGAAGAGGACAATGTGGTTTGATGAAATGGGATTGAATTTAACAGCTTCTCCAAATAAGATCTTGGCAAAAATCAAATAATTTTAGTAGTGGAACATAGTGGTTAAAAGGAATTATGATAAAGGAGATGGAACACTTTAGCTGGCTTTTTGAACACCCATTTTGATCTCCCTGCAAAGAGGAAGGAGATATTAAATTCTGTCATGTAGTAATTCACATGTGTACTGTAAACTCAAGCGTTTGTAGGATCCTTGAAACAATCACTAAATACATTCAGTAAGTGCTTACTGTGTGTAGATCAATGAAGTAGGTACTGTGGGAAGATGTAAAAACCTTGTGAGATATGATCCATAACTTTGAGTATTTTTTAGTTCAGAGAGGCAGAAATGACACTGGCAAATGCGAAGCAGGGGGTGGAAGGAGCGTAACTGGGAAAATTTACTAGATATGAGTTTAATGTCTGATTTCAAATATCTAAGGGCACAAAAGCTAAAAGGAAAATGGCATACATGAAGAAAGTCTGAAATTAAGAATAAACAACATTGGAGACTTTAAAAAAGCTTTATAATTCAAGATCTGTAGTCTATAAATTCTATGTAAAGAATTGTTTTCCATGATCACATTTTGCAACTCAATTTGTCACCAGGTTTTTAAGATGGAAAAAAAATACATATATTCTTTATCAAGTTAATACAAACTTGATTCCTAGGAAAATATACTGAATCTCTAATTCAGTATGTGAAAGTGGAATTCATATGTTGAGGCCATGCCTTCTTTGGAAGTTACAATGGAATTATAAATTACTTGGTATATTTATTTCTTCCTTCTTGATTTGTATTTTTTGGCCAACACAAAAATAATTCTCAATATTAATTCATTTTGGTATAATTGACTCTTTTTCCATACCATTGTAAAGCCTTAAAAAACATTGTTTTAAGCCTCTACCCAAAATGTGACTCTAAAATGGGAAGACGATAATGCAGGGGTTCTAAGTTAATCGTTATCCTGCTGATAGCCCTTAATTCCTAATAGCATTTGTTTGTAAGATTACTTTTACTAGGTGGTTAGGACAAAGACTGAATTATTAGAAGTGGAGTAGTTTAGTAGTATATTTAAGTTTATTATTTGTTGAAGAATATATTCTAGATTCTGCTAGAGCTAGGGATTTCAAATGTAGTGTTGGTCAAGAGTATTCTTTAAAACTTTGGAGTATGTATCTTTTTTTTAAAAAAAAAAAAAGCTTTTTTTGTTTTAGAGAGAGAGAGGGAGAGAGAAAGAGAGAGAATGGAGAGGAGCAGAACGAGAGGGAGAGAGAGTCCCAAGCAGATTCCGTATGGAGTGTAGTGCCTGACATGGGATATGGTGCTCGATCTCACAACCTTGAGATCACGACCTGAACTGAAACCAAGAGTCAGATGCCTAACCAACTGTACCACCCAGGTGCCCCTAGAGAATGTATTTTTTTTTGAGTATGTATTTTTTAATGTCAGGCTAATTAAACCTCCAAAATAAACATATGTAAAGAGAAAATGCATGAAATTTAGAACCCTTATTTTAATTCCTATATTATATTTTATTTTATGTAGATATTATCATTTATATTCCTCATAATAAGTGTAAAAACCAGTAAAGAATATACTACAGTCATCTCTTCTAAAATATACATATGTTTGTATATATAATAATTTTTACATATTATGCACGTATTCATAAGCTTACAAGTGCATACAGAAATAATAGTGGTTATTTGGTGGGGGTTAGGGAACTGTCATTCATATATTTTTTTCTTTCTTGATTTTACAATCTCTACAATGAACAGGAATACTTTTTAAAGAAGTTTATTGTCATTCCTTCTATATATTTTTTGTAAATATATGAAAAAGGCATTTTACTTTTTTTTAAAGATTTTATTTATTTGTCAGAGAGAGGGCGGGGGGAGAACACAAGCAGGCAGAGCGGCAGGCAGAGGCAGAGAGAGAAGCAGGCTCCCCGCCGAGCAAGGAGCCCGATGTGGGACTCGATCCCAGGACCCTGGGATCATGACCTGAGCCAAAAGCAGCGGCTTAACCAACTGAGCCACCCTGGTGTCCCAATTAAGGCATTTTAAAAAAATAAAAACCTATAGGGGCTCCTGGGTGTCTCAGTCAGTTAAGCATCTGCCTTTGGCTCAGGTCATGATACTGGGGTCCTGGGATCCAGCTCTGCATCAGGATCCCCAGCCAGCAGGACATCTGCTTCTCCCTCTCTCTCTGCCCCTCAACCCTCCCGCTTGTAGTCTCTTTTTCTCTCTCTCTCTCAAATAAATAAAATCTTTGAAACAAAATTAAAAAACCTATAATCTGATCATCATAATGCCATTATTATAATTTTTATAGTATTGTATTCCATTTGCCACCAAACTGCTTATATATTTGACAGAAATGCCATAAAATTGCAACTGTAAATTTTTGAATAAGTAATATATTCATACAATACAAAAATCAAAAGCTATGAAGGATTTACAGTAAAAAGTATGTATATAGAATTTTTTTTGCACGATTGGTATATTCTCCTATATCTTAATATGAGGCTGCCTCATTCTTTTTAATGGCAACATGGTGTTATCAGATTCCCTCTTTATGGGTATTTGGGTTATTTCTAAATTTTGTTAATGCTACAGTGAATATTCTAATATCCATGTTATTTTGCATACTTGTGACTGTAGCTGTATTCTAATTTTGTAAATGTGCAATCTCTGGGTCTCAATATGTATTTTAAAAATTCTGGAAGATATTGCTAAATTGTATTCCACAGAGGCTGTGCCATCTTAAAAGGAATGTGTGAAGGGTTCATTTTCCTCACACTCTAGTGAAACTTTGTATTATCAAATTGATCTATCAGTTTTGAGAGAGTAAAGATTAGATCTTTTTATGTGCATTTATGTGATTATGTGTACAAGTTTTCATACACACTTATTATGAATGAAGTTTAGCATCTCATACTATTTTTTAAAAAATTCTTAAAATTAGATAATCTCTGCACACCATGTGGGGCTCAAAGTCATGACACAGGTCAAGAGTCACTTGCTCTTCCTACTGAGCCAGCCATGCGCCACTAGTATCTCATACTTATTAACGGACATTTTTATTTCCTTTTTTGTGGGAACTATTGGTCACATTTTTCCTATTTTTCTGTTGAGGTGTCTTTATCTTACGGATTTTAGGAATTTTTAAAATGTTAAGTACGTATATATCACTTTTTGATTTAAAAAAATTTCTTTTTGCCCACTATTTAGAAATGGTCCGTTTTTGATTTCCTAATTTATCAGTATTATTTTTTGTGGTCTTCTTGGTTTTGTATCTGTATTAAAAAGATCTCCTCTAATTCTGAGATTTAAAAAATATTTAATGTGTTATTTAATTTTCTTTATTTGAAATGTTGATTATCCTGGAATTTATTTTGGAGTAAGGTGTAAGGAAAAGGTCTAATTGACTTTTTCTGCAGATGGCTAACTAATTCTCAAGTATTGCTGTGTAACAGCCTTTCCCCTATTAATTTATAATTCTATATTTATCATGTAAAATTTTACAATTAAAAGATGAGATACAATTTTGAGAAAATATGAAATAAACATTTTTAATTCCTAGAAGAACAATTCTAAGAATTAACTTTAAGTTAATTTTTAAAGCAATGTACATAATTTTAAAGATAACTGAACTGATAAACTAAATACAAATTATAATCAAGAAATATTTTATCTTTTTTTTCCAAGTGCTGGTGTGCTGACTTATGCTGGGTGAGCTACACAAAATTCACTTAAGGAACTTAAAAATGGTGAGAGGGAATTCTGGTGTGTAGGGTGGTCTGCAGGCATTTACAGTTTTTCAGACTGTCCCTGGATGATTTTGATAGTACAGCCAGATTTAAAAATCATTGGCTCACATAGTCACCGGATCTTATTTATTCTATTTCTGTTATGCCTACTATATTTAAAACCCTGGATTTTCTTTAGGAAAAGGTATCAAATTCATATAATTTACAACTCTAGTAAGCATTCACGTCTAGGGTCCATTCCTCAAAGCACAGGACTTTCCCAATTCTATTGTCCTTTGAAAAGCAGAGTTGGCAGTATGCCTTAGCAGGTGTTTTTATTCCCTCTTGTCTCATGCTCTCTGTCCGTGTTGACTGGGCTGGGTTTGGCTTATGTCCAGCCCTCTCTAACAACTCGTTTCTCCTCTTCAGCCGCTTTCTCGGGCAGTGGCCAAGAGACCAGTCCTGCTCAGATTCTCCCTTTTCCCCCAAGAACTGAAAAAAGAGCAAGTATTAAACCAGAAAATGATAATTTTTACTATAAAAATTTATTAATTATGAATACCCCCATATTTGAAATGATTTAGTCAATCAGAAAGCAGCATTTATTATGTAATCATTTCATATTTGCTTTGTATCAAACAAATATATACATGGTTAAAAACAAGATGTACCACCTTCTAATGAGAATTTCTTTCACTGTGCTAAGAGGGTGATTTCATAAGATGACTGTTGATGTTCTGTCCACCCTTATCTATAAGTCACCCCATCCACATCACATCTTTTGTCTTCCAACTGTTGTATACTCTTCTGTTTCCAGAGAATGTCAGGTTTGCATTCCTTTGTGCCTTTGAACTTGCTTCTTTATACTCATCTTAGCCCCTACTTTGATCATGATGAAATAACTATCTCAAAATGATACTTCTGTAGCAATATTGAGTACAATATTATACTGTACTTATTTGGTTATATATCTTCCTATCTGCTAGAGTATGCTAGGGCTTTTCTCTGGCAGTTGGTAAAAGAATGTCACCCATTCAAGCATGCTGTGAAAATTGGAGCTCTAGGGTGCACTTATCCACATCCAGAAGTAAAGTACATTCTGTTAATGATGAAGGAGAAGCCTGTTAGACTCCATGTGTGTGTGTCACATATTGGTTAAACCTATGCTTTCTCACCCTACCAAACTGATAAATTAACTAAAAGTAGTCCTTAGGCTGCTTTATCCCTAGAATACCAACAAGAAATGAATGCAAGTATTTTTCCATAATCCAGGCTACAATAAAAAAATATTTCCACTTCAGATGAACTTACCATAAAAATGCTTAAGAACTATCCATCATGAGTTAGGATGAGCAGACAAAAGAGAGTTTGGCAGGCCAAATTTTGAGAAATAATGTGAAGCTCTATAATTAGTATCTTTTAAGTGGCTAACAAAGAAAAAGAAAGACCAAGAAACAGAAAAAAACAAGCCAAATGACGCATATTTGAAAAAAAATTAAGTTGAACTTCTAGAAATGAAAAAATTAGGAAATCTGAAATTAAAATTCATTTGATAGGTTAAATATCCCAATTAGATACAACTGAAGAGAAAATTGTAAACTAGAAGATGGCTATAAGAAAAATACCCAGGGTTTAATACAATGAGTGGGATAGAGAGGTGGGAGGTACGAGGATAGTGCTATATATATACCATGTTTTCTTAATAAATGTATTTGGGGGCACCTGGGTGGCTAATCGGTTAAGTACCTGATTCTCGATTTTGATTTAGGTCATGATCTCAGGGTTGTGGGATGGAGTCCCACATGGGGCTCCCTGCTGAGTGTGGAGCCTGCTTAAGATTCTCTTTCTCCCTCTGTCATTTCTCCCCCCTGCTCACACTTGCTCTCTCTTAGAAAAGTGAATTTGAGAAAATAGTAGATTTGGAGGAAAAACTGGTTAGGTTATAAGTAGGCTCCATACCCATCATAGGACTTGAACTCACAGCCCTGAGATCAAGACCTGAGCTGAGATCAGGAGTCAAAAGCTTAACTGCTGAGCCACCCTGACATCCCATACTCTATAATTATTTTTTACTTTATTGTTTTTCCTGGGTTAACTAAACTTTAATTTCTAAAGGGCCAACTGCTCAATGGTATTAACTTTTACTCTTGGAATAGAAGTATTGAAAGGCTTCTCAGAGAACCCTTGGATTATAGACATATACCCCAGATTCCCACTATCTAGAGGCAACCAATTTTTTCTTGATTATTAGAATTAATCTCAGGCAGTACAGAAACTCCATTCTTGGAAGGGCTGCTTTTTGAGACCATTCCTCCTTAATGTTCATGTTTATTCAACCCTTACTATGTGCCAGGCAGTATTTTTTGTCCTTTTAACCTTTTAAATTTTTTTATAATTAAAAAAATTCTAAATTCCAATATGGTTAACATACAGTGTTATATTAGTTTCAGATATACAATATAGTGATTCAACACTTGCATACGTAACCCAGTGCTCATCGTGACAAGTGCACTCCTTAATCTCTCTCACCTTTTTTAACTATTCCCCCACCAACTTCCCTTTGGTAACCATTAGTTTGGTCTCTATAGTTAAGGGTCTGTTTCTTGGTTTCTCTCTCTCTCTCTTTCTTTGGTAACCATTAGTTTGCTTATAGTTAAGAGCCTTTCTTGGTTTGTCTCTCTCTTTATTTCTTTTTCTCTTTTCTTTTGTTTCTTAAAGCCACCTATGAGTGAGATCATAGGTATTTGTATTTCTCTTACTGACTTATTTTGCCTAGCATTATACTCTCTAGCTCCATCCATGTTGTGCCAAATGCCAAGATTTCATTCTTTTTATGGCTCAATAATATTCCATTGTATATATGTACCATATCTTCTTTACCCATTCATCATTCAGTGGACACTTGGGCTGCTTCCATATCTTGGCTATTATAAATAAAATGCTGGTAAAATTTAGAGGTACGTGTATCCCTTTGAATTAATGTTTTTGTATTTTGTATTTTATTTAAAGATTTATTTGTTCAAGAGACAGAGAGAAAGCACACAAGTAGGAGGGGCAGAGGAAGAGAATCTCAAGTAGACTCCCCACTGAGTGCAGAGCCTGGTGTGGGGCTCAGTGCCACAACCCATGAGATATGACCTCAGCTGAAACTACAAGTTGGCCACTCAACTGACTGAGCCACCCAGGTGCCCCTGTATTTTTTAGGTAAACACCCACTTGTACAACTACTAAACTGTAGGGTAATTCTGTTTTTAGTGTTTTGTGGAATCTCTATACTGTTTTTCACGGTGGCTGCACCATTTTGCATTCCCATCAACAATGCAAGAGGACTCATTTTTCTCCACATCCTAGCCGACACTTGTTTCTTATGTTGTAGATTTTAGCCATTCCAACAGTTGTGAGGTGATATCTCACTGTAGTTTTGATTTGCATTTCCTTGATGATGAGTGATGTTGAGCATCTTTTCATGTGTTTGTTGACCATCTGGATGTCTTTAGAGACATGTCTGTATATGTTTTCTGCCCATTATTGCTTTTTTGCGGGGGGAGTCTTGAGTTTTATAAGTTCTTTATATATTTTGGATACTAACCAAATTACTGTTAGGGCAGAGATAAATGGTATAGAAACTAAAAAACCCAATAGAACAGAACAGGTAAACCAGGAGCTGGTTCTTTGAAACATCAACAAAACCAATAAACTTCTAGCCAGGTTCCTTTAAAAAAAAAAAAAAAAGAGGACCCAAATAAAATCATAAATGAAAGAGGAGAAATAGCAGCCAACACCACAGAAATACAAACAATTGTAAGAGAATATTATGAAATCTATTTGCCAACAAATTAGACAACCTAGAAAAATGGATATATCCTTGGAAACATAAAACCTACCAAAATTGAAGCAGGAAGAAATAGAAAATTGAATAAATGATTAGCAGCAAGGAGATTGAGTCAGTAATCAAAAAACTCCCAACAAATAAAAGTCCAGGAACAGAGGGCTTCATAGGCAAACTCTGTCAAAACCCTTAAAGAAGAGTTAATGTCTATTTTTCTCAAACTATTCCAAAAAATAGAAGAAGGACTTTCAAGTTCATTCTATGAGGCTAGTATCACCTTGATACCAAAACCAGATAAAGACACCACAATAAAAGACAACTGCAGGCCAGTATCTCTGATGAACATAGATGCAGAAATCCTCAAAAAAATACTGGTAAACCAAATCCAATAATACATTAAGAAAACCATTCACCACAATCAAGTGGCATTTATTCCCAAGATGGAAGGGTGGTTCAGTATTTGCAAATGAGTGAACATGATATGTCACGTCAATAAGAGAAAGGATAAAAAACCATATGATTATTTTAAAGATGCAGGAAAAAGCATTTGGCAGAGGACAATATCCATTAATGATAAAAGCCCTCAACAAACTAGGTTTAGCGGGACCATATCTCAACAGAATAAAGGCCATATTTGAAAAACCCACAGTGAGCATTATACTCAATGGGGAAAATACTGAAAGCTTGTCCTCTAAGGTCAGGAACAAGACAAGGATGTCTACTCTTCACCACTTTTATTCAACATAGTGCTAGAAGTCCTAGTCATAGCAGTCAGACAACAAAAAGAAAGACAAGACATCCAAATTGGTAAGAAAGAAGTAAAACATTCAGATGTTATGAGTCCTCCAATACCTGTTATTGTGAAATTTTGGATCACTGGAGCCAGACTGATGATCATCAAGGTTCAAGAAAGAAAAAAAAAAAAAACACAAACAAAAACAAACCCAAAGTCATATACAAAGTATCAGAAATCGTAATGACTTTTTATTTCTCAACATCAACACTAGAAGATGGAAAACCATGGAGTAGTGTTTCAACATTCTGAAGAAAAATTCAGCCATACCATTTTATCCCCACACATTCTTTTTCTGGAATCTACTAGAAGATCTATTTCATAAAAAGAGTAATAAATGGAAGAATGAGGCATAGGATCCTAGATATTGGAGGCCTATCACAGGAGAAATACAAAGGGTATATCTCAGGTGATGGCAAAGAGAGATTCTAAGATAATAGCTGTGCACCAGGCATGCTGGGCAACCATCCACATTGGAGCAGTTTAGAGGACCTGGGAGAAACTTCTTCAGTAAGATAAATTTAGTACAATACCTGCTAGATCTGATCACCTTAAAATGAGTTTTAGACAGTTGGTAAAGAGTTTGTTGTTGATTGTAAACTTGTAGAAAACTTAGCAAATAAAAGCAAGACAGTATGTGTTGAGAAAGTCCACAATGGAAAAATAATCATAGCTTACTACATTGAGCTATGAATAATGTTTGTATAGTCATAATAATGTAGGCACAGAATATTTACCCAAGTAAAATAAGTATTTAACTCTATTAGAGTGGTAGAGGGAGGAGAGAGTATATCTCTGTGGGAGGTGTTGGGAGTGAAAGATAGTCGTGCAGTGGAAGTTAATAGAAGATTAAAACCCGAAAAGTTAAGTGACAGTGTAAGCATTTTATTTAAAAATATGGAAAACAAGCACTGAAAGGATCAGTTAAAAGACGTAAAAGGCATTGCTTTTGTGGATGAGGACATGGTGAAAAAGGAGTCTGCTGTGTTTCACAACAGAGGAATAGTCATTTGACTCTAAAATATATGCACCTATAACTGATAAAAATAAAAATTGTCTTAAAAAAGAAAATCAGTGTAATTTACCTCATTAACAACTTAAAGGAGAAAAATCCTATAATCAATAAATATAAGATATATATTTAATTAAATTCACCATTTACCCATGACAACCTCTTTTAGCAAACTTTCTGAACCTGGCCAATAGTAATTAGAAAAGTTGTAGAAAATATTATATTTAATGGTGACATAGCAAAAGCAGTATTTTCAAAGACAGGAATAAGACAAGGATCCCACTGTCATCAGTTCTCTTTAGTATAGTACTGGAGATCCTAGTTAGAATGAAAAGAACACAAAGCATGAGAATGAAAGGGGAAAAAACCCCACATGTATCATTATTTGTAGACAGTATTGCTTATCTAGAAAAATCCACATGAATCAAACTCTTTGAACTAATCAGAGAATTTAGCAAGGTTGCTGGATATAATATACATGTACAAATCTCATTAACATTTCTATACAAAAAGAACAATTAGAATATGCAGGTAAAATATCATTAAGAATAGCAAAGTATTTTAAGGACCTAGGAATTAATGTGTAAAAAGATACCAAAGACATTTATGGACAAGCTTTTTAAACTTTGTTGAAGAGCATAAAAGGAGACCTAAATAAATGGACAGATGTGTCCTGTTATTGGATGGATGACCTGATATTATAATGATAGCAGTTGACCTTTATTTGTAATTTCTGTGCAACACCTATAAAAATTCTGTATTTTTTTTTCATAGAATTTAAGCTGATTTTAAATTTCATTTGACAGAATAAAGGGAAGAGCCATCATTTTTTTTTAAGATTTTATTTTATGACAGAGATAGCGAGAGAGGAAAAACAAGCAAGGGGGGAGCTAGAGAGGGAGAAGCAGGCTCCCCGCTGAGCAGGGAGCCCAATATGGGGCTCGATCCCAGGACTTTGGGATCATGATCTGAGCTGAAGGCAGAGGCTTAATTTACTGAGTCACCCAGGTGCCTCAGAGCCATCACATTTTGAACAAGAAAAAAGGTATATTTAACCTAACAAATTAAGACCTATTTTAAATCTTTAGTAGTTAAAATTGTATCGTGTTGGCACAAAAATATGCAATGCAAATATAATAGAAAGCTCAAACAGAATCATGTACATATGTGTACATATGGTCGGAGGGGATACTATAAATCCTTGAGTCCAGCTACTCAATAAATAGGGCAGAGTCAACTGCCTAGTCACATGGAATTCATTAAAATAGATCCCTACCTCACATCATACACAAAAATGAATCCAGAGGGATTAGTGACCAAAAATATATAACGCAAAATTTAAAGAAATTATGAGGAATATTTTTATAACTTTAGGGCAAGGTAAGATTTCTTAAGGTGAAAAACCAAGAGCTATAAAAAACATAAATTTACATTAAAATAAATGTCTTTTGATAAAAAGAAGCTACAAATTAAAAAGACAAAAACATATCATGAAAAGTGTTTTCTGTACAACTGACAAAAATTTAATATCTGGAGTATCAAAAGAATTTCTACTAATACCTCATTAGAAAAACATGAAACGGGCACCTGTGTGGCTAAGTGGGTTAAAGCCTCTGCCTTCGGCTCAGGTTATGATCCCAGGGTCCTGGGATTGAGCTCTGCATCAGACTCTGCTCCGCAGGGAGCCTGCTTGCTCCTCTCTCTCTGCCTACTTGTGATCTCTGTCAAATAAATAAAATCTTTAAAAAAAAAGAAAAACCAAGGAAAAAAAACCCAACAACAACAGGTAACACATAGACTAGGAACCCCAAATAGCTTTCATGGAAATATATGTGACTTTCATGGAAATATATGTGACTCTTTTGATGTGGAAAATATAAAATACTAGGCCATGAGATACAGCTCCACACCTTCACTTTTGCAAAAAATTAGTCTTCACCATTTATTGCTCAGGTTGTAGGGAAACATGAACTAAGACCTTGTAGGTAGGAGTGAAATTGCCAATCACAACCATAGTAGCAATTTGACAATACCTGGAAAATCATACTTCCATTTATATTTATGTTTATGTTTATATTTATATTTATTTCTCCTAAAGGAGTGGTTCTCAGAGTGGTCCCTGGACCAACAGCTTCAGCATCACACAGGAACTTGTTAAAAATTCAGTATTTCAAGTGCTACTCCAGACTCACTGAATCTGGGTGGGTTACACAGAAGTCTGTCTGCATTTTAAGGAGCTCTCCAAGGGATTCTGATCATGTTAAAGAATGGGAATCACTGCCCTGGTGTAAATTCTTCTTGTGTGCTTATTAAGGCACATTCAGATTTTTATGGAACATTGTTTATAATACAGAAAGAAAGTTGGGAACTTTTAAATTTTATTTTATTCACTTAACAGAATATTATTGAGGAATTAAAATTAATGAACTAGTTCATAACGTTTTGACATGCATAATTCTCAGATGTAATGAAAATGAAATATACACACGAGGAACATACATGTAGACTATCTCTTCTCAACAGAGGTAATTTTGTTCACCAGGAGACACCTGGTAATGTCTGGAGGCATTTTGATTGCCAAAACATGAGGTGTGCTGCTTGCATCTACTAGGTAGAGGATGGTCCTCAACAAAATAATTATTTGGCTTGTGGTAGGCTCAGTAATGGTTCCCGAAGATGTCCATATCCTAATTTCTGACCCTATAAATGTTATATTCTGTGGCAAAAGGAAATTATCAGATGCAATTAAGTTAAGGATATTAAAATAGGGAGATTATCCTGGATTATCTTGTGGGACCCTAGGTGTAATTGCAGTAGACTTTTTTTTTTTTTAAGATTTTATTTACTTATTTGACAGAGAGAGATCACAAGCAGGCAGAGAGGCAGGCAGAGAGAGAGGGGAAAGCAGGCTCCCCACTGAGCAGAGAGCCCAATGCGGGGCTTGATGTGGGGCTTGATCCCAGGACCCTGAGAACCACGACCTGAACTGAAGGCAGAGGCTTAACCCACTGAGCCACCCATGTGCCCCTGCAGTAGTCTTTGTAAAAGGGCAGTGAGAAGGTCTGAATGGAGGAAGGCAATGTGACAGTGGAAGCGGGAGGAGAAAAGGCTATATAAGGCAAGAAATGAAGACATCATTAGAATTTGGAAGAGGCAAGGGAGTGAATTCTCTCCTAAAACCTCCAGAAGGACCCAGCCCTGCTGACCTCTTGATTTTAGCCTTGTAAGACTCATTTTAAAACCTCTCAACCTCTGGAACTCTGAGAGAATACAATTGTGCTATTTTAAGCCATTAAATTTGGGTAATTTGTTACAACAGCAATAGGAAACTAATACACAACCCAAAATGTCAATACAGCCAAGGTGGAGAAATCCTGGTATAGAGTGCCATTTCTGTAAGTTAAAATTTATATAAGACCATACTGCATATTTTTAATGAATTCCTATATATTTTCTTAATATTGAAAATAACACGTGGGAATGATAAGTATCAATTTCCAGGTTGTAGTAGCCTTTCAAGAGGTAGAAGGAGAGGAAGGCAGACAGGATATGGCTGAGATTTAGCTGCATCTGTAAAAAAAGAAGAAAGAAATCTGTAGCATGTGGAATAAGATGTTAAAATATGTAAACTCTTGTTGGTGGATGTGTTTCTGGTTTTAAAAAATAATTTCTATAAAATTTAAAATTAGAAATAATTTTTTAACAATATTGAATTGCTATTATCTTAGCTTTTCCTGGCTTCCCAGTAGCTAAGATCGATGATAAAACTTGTCTAGAGTGGGGGCTACACCACAGAGAAAGATCACAGGATGTTAGGACGTGCTGAATTCTATGTTGTGTTACCGTTGTGGCCTATTCACAGTTGTTTGTGTTGTTGGCAGAGCTTGTCCTGTGGTACATAATGAAAGAAATAGCTTATTTTGGGACTCTTTCTCTAGTGACAAGAAAGGAATCTTTCCCTTTCAATGCTAGTCCTTCTTCTTAAATCTTGTTTCTACTTCAAGACCCAAGAGATATTATATAATCTATTCTTCCCATAAAAGTCTACCCCTGGCAGAATCTCTGAAAGAGGGTTCTGTCCCTGTGTGTCCCAGGAACCTGTGTTCATACTTCAATATACGTGAAGTCCTCTGGGCCAGAGCCAGGGCCAGGGTAAGGCTTTGGGTTTTTTAGTTCATATTATTCTTGTTTTCCAAAGCAGTGGAGGTCTACTTGGATTTGAAGATGCTCTATTCCCATGATGTTGTGATTTATAATAAGAAATATATCTTTATTTGGTCTTTGTTCCCATTTCTGGCACAGAGCTCCTAAAACCCTTGACATTTCCTCAGTGATGAGAGCAGTTAAGGTTCTTTTGTTATGTTCATGAGGTGACTTTCAGAAAGCAGCTAGGAAGGGGGACTGGTCACCAGAGGAATCAACCAGGAGAAGGTTGGAACTTTCAGGACCACCCTCCTGTCACCTCTGGGGAGGGAAGAGGGGCTAGAGATTGAGTTAAATAAATAATGGCCAATGGTTTAATCAGTCTTGCTTACATAATGAAGTCTCTGTAAACCCAAAAGGATAGCGTTTGGAGAGCTTGGTGCTTGGAGAACTAGTGGTAGGTGAACACATGGATATTTGGAGACGGCAAAATCTGGAGAGGGCATGGAAGCTCCACACCCTTTCCCCGTACCTTGCCCCCTTTATCTCTTCATTTGGCTATTGATCCATAACCTTCATATACTCTTTTACTTATTTTATTTTTTAAAAAATGTTTTATTTATTTGAGAGAGACAGAAATCGTGAGAGAGCACAAACAGGGAAGAGAGGGAGAAGCAGGCTCCTGGCTAGGCAGGGAGCCCAGTATGGGACTTGATCCCAGGATCCTGAAATCATAACCTGAGCCGAAGGCAGATGCTTAACCCGTCTGAGCCACCAAGGCTTCCCCTGCATAAACCCTTTTAATAAACTAGTGTCCTGAGTTCTGTGAGGCACTCTAGCAGGTTGGTTGAACCCAAGGAGGGAGTCATTGGAGGACCTCTGATTTAGACCCTTTTGGTCAGAATCACAGGTGACAACCTGCACTTGCTATCGGCATCTGAAGTCAAGGGCAGTCTCTTGTGGGACTGAGCCCTTGACCTGTGGAGTCAGATGCTGCTTCTGAATAGATAGTGTCAGAATTGAATTGAGTTGTAGGGTACCCAGCTGGTGTTCACAAATTGCTTGAAGGGGTAAGGAGAAACCCACATGTTGGAATCGCTTTCAGAATTATGAATCCCTAAGGACAGGCAGGTTTTATAATTGACTCCTAGGAGCCTCTTGACTCACATTTTTATAAAGATTTTATTTATTTATTTGACAGAGAGAGAAATCACAAGTAGGCAGAAAGGCAGGCAGACGGGGACGGGGGAATAGGCTCCCTGCTGAGCTGAGAGCCAGATGTGGGGCTTAATGTGGGGCTCGATCCCAGGACCCTGAGATCATGACCTGAGCCGAAGGCAGAGGCTTAACCCACTGAGCCACCCAGCTGCCCCTTGACTCACATTTTTAAATAATTATCTGTGAAGGCAAGCAGAAATACATGCCATTTCAATCCCTGTAAGGGTTAATTCCCAGTTTGATTTAAATGCCTAGCAGCTAGTTTTGGTGGCTATGTCTTTCAAACCTATGAACACAAATTCATTCTAATTACATTGCATTGTCTATAAGGTAAAAATGAATGGTCATGATTTCCCAGGGACCTCTGACATTTGGGGGTTTGTCCTCAATCTCAATACCTCAAAAGAATTTTTACTTTTATGAACCCTTTCACTGTTTTAAGGAATTATTCGTTATTGAAAAATCACAGATTTGGGTTACAAGTTAATAACTTCCCCCATTTCTTTTCACATTATGACTGTATTTTTGTTATTCATTTTCACTGGGGCATGTAAGAGAATTGATTTTTTGGACACATTTTCATGTATTTATATACTAGCAGATGAAGCATGGTCTGATTTTCAACCAGCTGGTTTTTCAAAGTATTTTTCCAGACAAAATCCTAACTTCAACATGGTGCAAATTATTAGAAACCCATGGGGATATTTAGTGCTTCTCTGAGATTTTGGAGAGATCCCAAGAAGAAATCTGTAGCTTTAAGTTCCAGAATACCTGTGGCTTAATCCTTCAGGAGTAATAAAGGAAAAGAAGGTAACTTAATCAGCAGGCTGTGCTTCACCCCATACAAATGATTCCCATTTCTATTCTGTCTCATCTTAGAAAATAAATACTTTCCTCTAGAAACTGAGAATGAATCAGAATGACTTATAGATTCCTGCAGAAGCCCACTACAGATAAATTCATTCAAATGTCGCTCCAGGTTTAAGTTTGCTGGAAACTATTAGCAGAATTATTGGAAAGGATCTTACTAATAGTACTTCCAGTTGAAGTGTTGAGAGAAAGTTGAATTACACCAGAAAGGGTCCTTATAGCACACGAATAACAAAGTAGACTTATTTTACCTTGGGCCAAAGGACACCAGAGAGAAAGTTACACACAAATAAACAAATCGAAAGTCCTAATCTTGGCTCATGAGATGCTCAGTGGTATGTCCCAGATCCCTCCATCACTGCTTGAAGAGGGTGAACCTGAGCTTACTTGTATTTGGAGTATGGCATGGTAGAAGGCCACAGTGTTTAGGCAGAAGCTCCTAATCAAGGGATTTTGCTTAACTTAGACAATCTCTTCTCTGACATTATTTTCTTCTATATATAATTGCGCTCAGTGGTTTTTAAATTTCCTGCTGTTTTATTCCCTGATGGATTGTATTTTCTCAGTTATGAGCCCAGAAATGACTTCTGAGCTAAGTCCTTGATGGAGAGAGCACTTAATAAGCTCCTGAACTTTCCAGACCAGCCCTAAGGAGGATAACCAAAAGTGACAATATAGCTATTAATGTTTTGGACTTTGTTATCATGTTCCTAGGGTTTTAGTTCCAGGTTCATCTTTCACTAGGAGTGTGACGTATGGTGGGGGCTCTTGGTTTTGTTGAGCTCAGTTTCTTCATCTCTAATGGGAATAATAGTATATGCTTTGTAATTGCTATGAGGATTAAATAAGATAATCTCAAAAAACCCTTAACTGCATGTATTTTCCTCAGAGAGTCTGTACCGTGTGTGTAACACTCAGGGTTTGATCAAAGAAACAATTTTAGAAATGGCAAGAGGATGGATTTATCAGAGAGGATTGACATAAAATTTCTGAATGGCTACTGTATTTGATGTTGGCCTTGAAGTCATCAGGGAAAAATTCTTAACCCCATAACGTACTTCCCCTCAGCTCACGGGAAAGCTCTAGCACAACTAGTTAATGTAGTGGATTTGTTGAAAATTTTAATTAGGGTTCCCATAGATAAAGCCTATTAGAGAGTGCCTACATTTAACAGTAAGCTATAGGATCAGTTCTCAAAAAGAAGAGCAGATTTTAAATTATTATTGATCACATTATCAATTATTAATCATTATGTGGCTATGGTTTGTATAGGTTGGTCACCTAATATTGCCTCAAACATGGAAAAGAAACTTAATTAATTTGCCTTTTATTTATTTATTTATTTATTTATTTATTTTTAGAGAGAGAGGGAGTGACTGGGCACAAGCAAGGGGAGGGACAGAGGGTGAGGGAGAATCTCAAGCAGATTCTCCACTAAGCTCAGAGCCCAGTGTGGGGCTTGATCTCACGACCCTGAGATCATGACCTGAGCGAAAACCAAGAGTCGGCGCTCAACCAACGGAGCCACCCAGGTGCCCCTGCATCTTATTTCTTAAAGGCTTACTTAAATCAAGATATTTGAACCACAGTAATTTGGATTGTCATAAAAAAGATCAGTGAATTTGTATTTGCAATGCACATTTGGGTTTGAGAGGAGGAATGAAAACACTTGTATCAAGGCGATACAAGTATGCGAGTGTTTCTTAAGGAATTGCTCATGTGTCTGTATGATGGGAACTAGATCTGAAAAATGCAAGTGGGTCTGAAAACTGCCAAGCCATTAGTTTAAAATTGGTTGTTACTGAAGAATTTTAGCTCAATGATTGTCCTTTCAGATAAGAGGTTGAGTATGTAATGTATGCCAAAGGATGTTTCAAAATCTGTATGTAGTATTTAGGTTAATAAACTTAGCAGATGCTTTAGAAACTGAAAATCAGGACCTCTGGTTCAAGACCATGTGGGTTTCTAGAAATTCTTCTATCCTTCCTACTTTAGAAACCAAAAGGATCTTAACATATATGAAATCTATGGGAATATCCAAATAAATATTTATAGTCTGGAAATAGACACTTTTAAAAAAAGATTTTATTATTTATTTATTTATTTGACAGAGAGAGATCACAAGTAAGCAGTGAGGCAGGAAGAGAGGGGGAAGCAGGCTCCCTTCTGAGCAGAGAGCCAGATGTGGGGCTCGATCCCAGGACCCTGAGATCATGACCTGAGCCGAAGGCAGAGGCTTTAACCCACTGAGCCACCCAGGTGCCCCTTCTGCCCATTTTTTTGACATGATTATCTGTTTTGTGTGTGTTGAGTTTGAAGAGTTCTTTATAGCTCCTGGATATCAGCCCTTTGTCTGTAGTGTCATTTGCGAATATCTTCTCCCATTCTCTGGGTTGCCTCTTTGTTTTGTTGGCTGTTTCCTTTGCTCTGCAGAAGCTTTTGATCTTGATGAAGTCCCCAAAATTCATTTTCGCTTTTGTTTCCTTTGCCTTTGGAGACATATCTTGAAAGAAATTGGTGTGGACAATGTCGAAGAGGTTACTGCCTATGTTCTCCTCTAGGATTCTAATGGATTCCTGCTTCACGTTGAGGTCTTTTATCCATTTTGAGTTTATATTCGTGTATGGTGTAAGAGAATGGTCGAGTTTCATTCTTCTCTACATATAGCTGTCCAGTTTTCCAAGCACCATTTATTGAAGAGACTGTCTTTTTTCCACTGTATATTTTTTCCTGCTTTGTCAAAGATTATTTGACCATAGAGTTGAGGGTTCTTATCTGGGCTCTCTACTCTGTTCCATTGGTCTATGTGTCTGTTTTTATGCCTGTACCATGTTGTCTTGGTGATCACAGCTTTGTAATAAAGCTTGAAATCAGGCAACGTGATGCCCCCAGTTTTGTTTTTCTTTTTCAACATTTCCTTACCAATACGGGGTCTCTTCTGATTCTATACAAATTTTAGGATTGTTTTCTCCAGCTCTTTAAAAAATACCAGTGGGGGGCGCCTGGGTGACTCAGTGGGTTAAAGCCTCTGCCTTCGGCTCAGATCATGATCCCACGGTCCTGGGATTGAGCCCCATATTGGGCTCTCTGCTAAGTGGGAAGCCCGCTTCTCTTCCTCTCTCTCTCTCTGCCTACTTGTGATCTCTGTCAAATAAATAAATAAAATCTTTAAAAAAAAAAAAGAAAGAAAAATGCCAGTGGAATTTTGATCGGAATGGTGTTGAAAGTATAGATTGTTCTAGGCAGTATAGACATTTTAACAATGTTTACTTTTCCAATCCAAGAGCATGGAATGGTCTTCCATCTTTTTGTGTCTTCTTCAATTTCTTTCATGAGTGTTCTGTAGTTCCTCGAGTGCAGATACTTTACCTCTTTGGTTAGGTTCATTCCCAGGTTATCTTACGGTTTTTGGTGCTATAGTAAATGGAATCAATTCTCTAGTTTCCCTTTCCGTATATTCATTGTTAGTTTATAAAAAGCAACTGATTTCTGTACATTGATTTTGTATCCTGCCACAGTACTGAATTGCTGAATGAGTTCTAGTAGTTTGGGGGTGGAGTCTTTTGGGTTTTCAATATAGAGTATCATGTCATCTGCGAAGAGAGAGAGTTTGACTTCTTCATTGTCATTTTGAATACCTATTATTTCTCTTTGTTGTCTGATTGCTGTTGCTAGGACTTCTAATACTATGTTGAACAAGAGTGGTGAGAGTGGGCATCCTTGTCGTGTTCCTGATCTCAAAGGGAAGGCTGTCAGCTTTTTCCCATTGAGGATGATATTTGCTATGGGTTTTTCATAGATTTTATGAAGTTGAAGAATGTTCCCTCTATCCCTATACTTTGAAGCGTTTTAATCAGGAACGGATGAAGCTTTCTTTTTCTTTTTCCTTTTCTTTCTTAATCTTTCTTTCTTTCGTTCTTCCGTTTTCTTTCTTTTCTGTGTGTCTAACATTTGGCTCCTGTTCCCTTCCTTTAAAGTTAACATATCAGCTCTGAATTAAAATTAGCAATTATTCATGATCGTTCACTGCATTTCTTTTTTTCTTTAAAGTCTTGTGCCTGATATTACAAGTTTTGATATCTAGGCAGTTAAATGAGAGAGACAATCTTCTGTATCAAGATTTAGACTAAGACAACTTATATTCCTAATGGTGTAAGCACTTTTTTCTGGTACTAGTAGAATGGATACATATGAGGGCTGTTAATTTAGCTCTAATGTGAGCTGCATGGGAAAAGCTATAGTGGTTCTATTTAGTTTGTAGTAAACAACTTCAGAATCAAAGTGTTTTTCTTTACTGAAGACTTGCTTAGTGCATCAGGAAAAAATTCTATTAGTTTGCCTCATCTAGAAGTCACCACGCATCTTGACGTGGGGGCCAGTGGCCCCCATTAAGGCCGGCATGACTGTTTGTAGCAAAATGAACCAAGCCATCTGACTTCAACCCCAGTGTCATCCTTCAAGCAAGCCAGACAGCCAAGATTTAGGATTTTCCCAACATTTTATGGCAATTTGTTTCATTTGCCACAGGCCCATAATGATGAAAATTGCCATAAAGTAGGATAATCAGGCAGTAGAAGTGTCATAAAACTGCAGGAGAAACAAATTTCCATCTTGGAGCTGTGCATGCCGATGAATATGGGGAAGAGTAAATGTGGCCTGGCCGGCGTTATCTGGTTGCCAAGCTCCGTGCCAAGCAGAAATGATTCCATTTTGTCAATTTGTATTCATTTGGAGGCCAAAGAATGGGAACGAAAGAGAACCTGAAAATACAAAGAAGCACCCGGCCAAATTCTTTCCTCAGGTGCCTGGGCTGGGAGCCTGCGAGGGATGGGCCAGCGGAGAGGAGGCCAAATGTGTGCCATTCGGTACAAGGAGAATAAATTAAAGGGCTGTCAGCGATTGGAGGGCTTTGGCCTTCGGAAATGCCGTGGTACTTCTCCTGCTATGTTTTTGGGATCCCTGCCCTGCCTTGAACAGCCCTGTCTCTCTTCTGTCCTGAACAGCCTGTGCCACGGTGGGAACCAGTAGGCTGGAGGTGGCATTATTAGACCAAAGCTTTTTGGGCCGTGCTGAGAAGTGAGACGTGGTTGAAATGAATGAGTCCTTTTTCACATATTGGTTGCTTGCGCTTGGAAGCGAAAATCGTTGTTTTATTTTTTTGTTTTTTGTTTTGTTTTGTTTTGTTTTTAATGCCTGGGAAACAGACTCCTTTTGTCTCTCTGCTTTTTTATTTTCATTCCTTTTCTCCTCCTGGCCACATTCCTACCCCCTAGATCATTTACACGTTTCACGTATCACAAGTCATGCCTTGAAGAATCATGCAGCCAGAAATTTCCAGGTCTTACTCCACAGCAGATAATGAGGTTGTTTCGTCTTCACCATTTATTTGTATGTTGTCCATTTTGTCTTCTGTTTTGCAATATTACATTGGTTTGTAATTGGTTTGTACAATGGCCCTGGTTTGAAAGTCCCCCAAGCACGCATTCCATAGCCTCACTCCTGCTAACTGAACTGGTTTTGACAGATATCTTCATAACATTCTAGCTCACTGCAAAGCTGCTAGGGGTAAGAGCTACAATCATTTCTTCATTCTTAAAAAAATGAAATATATCCCAGGAGGAACTTCTCTAGGAGTCTTCTGACTTTATTTTATAAACTGGATTTCTCATGGACTCCCCACTGAACACATCTGTTTCCCAAGTTTGATGTTGTTCCATCCTCAAAGTCACACAATAAGGGGAATGAAGAAATGGTCTCTTTCTGGCTCGCACAATGGTGATATTTTATCTGTGGCTTTCATGTATCATCATTTCCATGTTCTTATGTTTCCTATTTAATTTAGTATGTGTTCTGTGATGTTCTTTTTAAATTAAATATATTTGGAATGTGAAAGACATCATTTTTAAACACTGAGATTGCCTGGTCTCTGTTAATCATAGCTGATGGTGATCACAAACGTTTATTGAGAATACACAATACCCCTCACATTGTAGCATTCCTTCACCTGCATTATCCGAACTTCAAAAATAAACCTATGAGGTGTTTTCATTTCAAAATATTTTTCCATTTCAAGCAACAGAATGTGAACAAGATTATGTAAACTGTTGAGATTGGAGACTGATTCTCCTTCACCTTTTAGATTGATTCAGGGCAAGCTCTGTGGGGTTCTACTTTCTAAAGATGTCTTGCAGGATATGTGATCACACTTGATAATTGTGCATTTAAGTACAAGGTGGAAATTGAAATTTAGAAATTGGATAAGGCTTGAACAGATGAAAATTATATGGTATTTGGGATACCTGAAAAAATTAATTCCTTGGAAATGCATGTGGCATTGGTGAAATGACTGAACTTGATGTGCGGTAGCACGTGGATGCTGGGTTTCTCCTGGAGGATCTTTAGGTCTCCCTAAAGTTAAAGTACAAGGAATTAGTAGTTGCTTTTGGTGCCTCTTCATGCTTCCTTCAAAGCCCTCTTCTTCCATGATTTCCCTCTCACCTTAAAGTTTCCACTGTTGTCTGGGTCGCTACTGGTTTTTATTTCTCCGGCACAACCTTCCTCGTGCTGTTCTGCTCATAAACACTTCCTTTCAGAATTTCCTGTTTTGACTTTCTTCCCTCCAATTTTAAGCTGCAAAATGTGAACAGGATTATGTTGACTACAGAGTGATTGATTCCCTTTCCAGCAGAGGGCAAGCTCTGTTGGGTTCTATTTTCTATAAATGTTGTCAACCAACTTGAGCCTATCTTCCACTCTTATTTTCACTTTAACAGGTAAGGAAGAAAGAATAAATAGAAGATACTGAGGCAAAAAGAACAATGGCAAGGAGTATTTTCTTGGGGAGCTTAGCGGCCAGGGATAGCAAAGCACAGCAGTGTGTGTATTGGTACATGTTTATCATTGTAAACTCTGCCAGTTTTTGTGGGGTAAATACCCCCAATGGAGCCATTTTCAGGCTATCCACATGATGTCACTGCATGTAGAGTTGGGAAGATATGCTAACTCAAACTTCTTAGAACTGGTACATGCCAGTTCTAGTGTCCTGCTTTGCACCAGCTAACAAAGCAAGAACTCTAGTTGACATGGACTGGGGGCTTGATAATGACCAGCAAGATATTTTGGATGCATGAAAGGCCTATGCTATTTGTTCTGGAAGAATGCAATTTTATTCAAATCATAAAGCCATTAAAAATGATGTAGTTAGTGAAAATTTTCAAAATCTATTAGGAACAACTTATGCCTAAGTGGTTGAATTTCTATAAAAAGTCTTGAATATTTTAGAGGCTAAAACTAATTTTATAAATGTTACAGATTGTTGAGCAGGTGATATTTATATTTTTGATTTAACAAAAGGTTATATTTTCTTGGAAAAAAAAACAAGGCAGTAAGAAAATACCAAGTCTATAATAAAGCCACAGCTTGCAATGGATATTGTTATGTTAATAAATGAAATAAAAAGCTGCACTGCAGCCCATTGTCATTTTCCCCCCCATTTACATCTAATAGAATGAACTTTATATCTAAAAGGGCTGAATAAACATTTGTGAGAGGGCACTGGGGTCTAAATTAGGTGCAACCTGCCCTTTGCCCAAGTATACATTAAAGACAAGGGAAGTACATGCACATCACTTATGTGGCTGGCACAAAATATTAATGATGAAAGAGTTAAAAAGATCGAGATCTGGAATGATGGGGTGAATCTAACAAGACCATACTTACTAGGTGGAAATGTTAAACCATGAAATTTGGATCAGTACTCCAACAGCCCAAATATGAGTGATTTCAGGTAATTATTAATATAAATCTCCAGTCTTCT
>PISX010009211.1:0-77082 GCA_004024625.1 Mellivora capensis | reverse complement strand
CAAAACAAACTGAGGGTTGCTGGGGGGAGGGGGGTGGGAAAGGGGGGTGGGGTAATGGACATTGGGGAGGGTATGTGCTATGGTTAGTGATGTGAAGTGTGTAAACCTGGCGATTCACAGACATGTACCCCTGGGGATAAAAATATGTTTATAAAAAATAAAAATTTAAAATAGCCAAAAAAATAAAAATAAAGTTAATACTAATGTAAGTAATAAAAATATAAAACACTTAGGAGTGCCTGGCTGAGTCAGTAGAGCATGTGACTCTTGATCTCAGGGTTGTGAGTTCAAGTTCCACATTGGGTGTGGAGATTATAAATAAACAAACAAATAAATAAAACACTAAAATGGTGCTTACTATATGCCAGGAAACTTTCTTAGTGTTTTACGTGTATTAACTTATGTAATTCTCACAATAAGCCATTGTAAGAAATGAAGAAATAGATTAATTAACTTGCCCAAGTCCACATAACTAGTAAATAGCCATGATCCAAACCTAGATGGTGTGGCTCTATAAGCCAGGCTCTTGAATACTTCACTGTACTGCTAAGATTCAGTTTACCTCCCTACATTCCTCTGATCCTCTCAAGGCATGGTCTGTGCATAGTGTTCTAGGTCAATGAAGCTCTAGGAGCTCAGGAATGAGTTCAAGTTCCCTAAGCTTTTCATGCTTAGGTGTATATATAGAGCACTTTTATATTGTCTTGCATGACTAACTGTTATTTTGGATGCAATTGAAAGAAGTTGACCAAGAGCCTATGGAAAACCTGAACAGAAGTGATTTCTGGGCCTGACTTAGGTAGACATAAGTTGTAAAAGGAGATTTTGTTTAGATGCCTTCCTCCTTCCCCTGTGACTTTGGCTCCCAAACCAGTGCCAGACTGTGGGGTCCTAGCATAAGACAGTTCTTTTTTTTAAGTGTGAGCTCTACTGGGCTCAAAGTCATGACCCTGAGATCAAGAGTCACATGTTCCACTCACTGAGCCAGCCAGGTGCCTCTGACAATTATTCTTGAATGTTGTGAGATCTCAGCAGAAGATAGTGCCACCTATTATTATGCCTTGACAAGAGTATTTTGGAGAAAAAGAGTATTTTCTGGTAAGGATCAGCACACCTTTCCCCTTAGGTAGGAACACAAAGGAGTCAAGAAGTTGGATAGATTCAACTCTAAAGAAAAGAAAAAATAGGAGGTTATTTCACTGAACTCTGTACTAATTTCCATCCTAGCAGGGATCTGAAAGGACTGTGGGTTTGAGAACTTCTTGGATTTCCTAATCTTTTTTTTTTAACTTTTTTAAAAGATTTTATTTTTATTTATTTGACAGACAGAGATCACAAGTAGGCAGAGAGGCAGGCAGAGAGAGAGGGGGGAGGAAGCAGGCTCCCTGCTGAGCAGAGAGCCCGATGTGGGGCTCCATCCCAGGACCCTGAGATCATGACCTGAGCTGAAGGCAGAGGCTTAACCCACTGAGCCACCCAGGGACCCCAGGATTTCCTAATCTTTTTAACATTCTCAATGTTTTCTGTTTGTTTTACTTTGGCATTTTCCTCTCAATTTCCCTAATGTTTACCGTAAAATCCTTATAAATAGAAAGTTCTTGTGTTTTTCTTTGAGGGCAGCAAGGTGGAAATAGGTGGAGAGACCACAGTCAATTCCAAATTTTGTGCCATGTGATAGGATCTTAAGAAATAGTGTAGAGAATGTCTGCAGACAGGGTCCAGTGCAGGGTAAACATGACAAGCACTGAAAAACTCTCTGAATCCAAGAAAGAGCTAAGGTGGAGGGGTAGAAAGATGGTCATGGAACTTCTCAGCAATTGGTTGCTTTCATATATCAGAACTGATATTCTAGTGGGAAAGAATGTTTCAGTAATTTTTGCCTTTACAACAGAGATGTCACCCACTATATTTCTAACATCCTAGCTATTTCCATTCCTCTTTGTTATTTCACAATTTCATGAAATGCCAAAAAGCTGGTTGAGGATTGTTAGGATACTCATTCAAAAGTTAAGTAGAAAATTAAAATTAAGTAGAAAAGTTAAAAGTAGAAAATTGCCAGAGAATTGCCTTAGAACTGAGAAAGAATATCTCCTACCCCTACTACCACCATCAGAAGGTCATGGGATGGGGGTGAGAATTTACCTTGGAATCACTGCAGAGTCTCCCTTGGATGGCTCCCATGAATTTGAATCATTAAGGGAATCCTCTCTTGGAATGTTGAATTCAGTGCATCAGGGTCTTACACTAGCAGAAGGAGAGGATGGAATCAAGGACTGTAGCCTTTGGATAGAGGAGAAATATTTTTCGCAAATTTGTGGGAGTAAATAAATGGTAGTTAGACATACAGGGAAACATTGGGGTGGCTGTATAAAAGTCCCCAACAGGGACACTTGAGTGGCTCAGTGGTTAAGTGACCCACTCTTGATTTCAGCTCAGGTTGTGATCTCAGAATCATGAGGATAGCCCCGCTATGGGTTCCACATTGGGCGCAGAACCTGCTTAAGATTCTCTCTCTCCCTCTCCCTCTGCTTACTGCCCCCCCGCCATGCATATGTGTGCTTGTGTGTCACATTCTCTCAAAAAAAGTTAGTCATGACCTTTGGATTCTGGCACTGAGTCCTCAGAAAGATTATTAAAGATGAAAATCTTAGAGGGGAGTCATTTTGGTCAATTAGCATAGAGAATCACTGACATTTTGGCATTGATCAATTTTCATAATAATTACCCACCACCTCAGAAAGCATAAGAAAACAGGAAGGCTAGAGCTGTCCCTAGACAAAATCATGAGATAAAAGTTAATTTTCTTCCTCTTCTCACTTCCTCATCGAGCACCCTTATTGTATGCTGAATTATCCTTTTCTCTTTCTTTAAAGATTTTATTTATTTATTTGTCAGAGAGAGAGAGAGAGCACAAGCAGGGGGAGCGGCAGGCAGAGGGAGAAGCAGGCTTGTCACTGAGTAAGGAGCCTGATGTCGGACTTGATCCTAAGACCCCGGGATCATGACCTGAACCAAAGGCAGATGCTTAATCTACTGAGCAATCCAGGCATCCATGTTAAATTCTCCTTAACCCTACCTAACTTTTTTCTTCAGAAGTGAATTTTGATGCTTTTCCCCAAATATTTTACTTTAAAGTAGATGTCAGCCAAAATGGTAAGTTTAGCTGGACCCCTCATCTTTGTGTTTCTGAGGTTCAAACTGCCTGATTGACTCGAGGAATGACCTAGATGATGGTGGAATTGAGATGTTTATGCAACCAATTTCACCTAATTACTGGAAAATACACATTTTTTCCCCAAGGAAACATGGGCATGTGAAAATTGACCATGTACTTACTTGTCCATAGAACAAATTCTTAAAAGTTTGCAAAGAATGAATACCAAATATAACACATTCATGAACATCAATGCATTTAAATTAGAAATCAATTATAAAGACATCTGAAAAATCATATACATTTGGAAATGAATCAGAGTAATATTTAGAAAACATTGACAATAAAGATTGTATAAGTAAACACTTGTAGGAGGCAACCAGAGCACTACTTAAAAGAGACAAGGAAATGTTTGGTCACATCATCTTCATAGAAATGCAAGTGAAAACAAAGAAGTACCATAGCACACTCATGAGAGGTCGGCAAGATTTAAAAAATCTGGTGTTAGCAACAATGTGGAACAACAGGACCTCTTTCTTACATGCTGCTGGTGGAAATATAATTAGTCCACTGTTTTGGAACGGTGATGCTTCTCAGTAAACTTGAAGATGGACAATCCTACAACCCAGAATTTCTCTCTTAGATATATAACTGATGGACTCTTATATATATGCACCCGAGTATATATACAAGAACTTTTATAAGAGGGGGTGCCTGGGTGGCTCAGTCAGTTAAGCAACCAACTCTTCATCTCATTTGAGATCTTGATCTCAGGGTCGTGAGTTCAAACCCCCCATTGGGCTCATGCTGGGCATGGAGCCTACTTAAAAAATAGTGTTTCTAGGAGTTTTATTAAAAATAGCACAAAAAGAGCGTACAAGTCAAATGCATATGGAGAATGCCTAAGGAAAGTGTGGTACAGTCATACAGTAGAATAGTATATAGCAGGAAAAGGAATAACCAATGAATTACTGCTACATGGACAAATATCAGAACAGCTCTTGAGTTGAGAGGGCAAGTCACAGAGACATACATCCAGTGTAATTCCCTTTATGAACATTTCAAAAACATGCAAAACTATACTTTTATTTTATTGGGCTACAATAAGTCCCAAGTTAATGGTAGAACTCAATTTTTAGAAAAGTGACTGTTTTGGGATAGAGGGGGAAAGAACAAATTAAAAAATGCACAGAATGGGTTTCCAAAGTGCTGGTGATTTCTATGACTTAAGCTGGGTGGAAGGCACATGGAATTTTGCATTGTTATTCTAGAAAATATACACGGAAGTCATTATGTGTATTATATATTGTATATAATACATACATACATACATAATGTATATACTTTATGTGTATATAAATAAATATATTTATTTTTATAAAAATATAATGTTTATATTATAGGGGCACCTGGGTGGCTCAGTGGGTTAAGCCTCTCCCTTTGGCTCAGGTCGTGACCTCAGCGTCCTGGGATCAAGCCCCGCATAGGGCTCTCTGCTCAGCAGGGAGCCTGCTTCCCCCTCTCTCCTTGGCTGTCTCTCTCCCTCTCCCTACTTATGATCTCTGTCTCTCTGTCAAATAAATAAATAAAATCTTTTAAAAAATATGTTTATATTATATATGTAATGTCTTTCATAATAGATTTCACAATAACAGACAGGATTACTCTGGTAGTTATGTGGAAGAGATTAATAGACTCAAGGAGACAAGTAAAGCCGTTGATGCAATAGCAATAAAATAAAAAAGGACAACAAAGGTCACATGCCTTTTGAGAAAGAATTAAGGACTTCGAATTAACTAGATGTGGGAGGTTGGAAGAAAAGAAAATTTTGATGATAATTCAATTTTTGAGCTTGTGAGACTATAAACTTTTACGAATTAACAGAAAATTTCTGAAAGGGTAGTTATGAACTAGCAACAATGTTACTTTCTTTTCTTTTTTAAAGGTTTTTTTTTTAATTTGAGAGAGAGCGTGTGAGCAGGGGTGGGGGGTGGTGATGGTGCACAGGGACGGGCAGAAGGAGAGGGAGAAGCAGACTCTCTGCTGAGCAGGGAACCCCAAGAGGGCTCTAACCCAGAACCTTGAGATCATGACTTGAGCCCAAGGCAGACACTTAACTGACTAAGGCACCCAGGCGCCCCAACAACAATGTTACTTTCATTGGAGAAGTGAATGGTTCCAGGCAGGGAAGAAGGGGAACGTACTTTTTTCACTGTCTTTCTAGAATTCTGAACCACAGTTGGGTATTACTTCTTCTGTAGTAGTAGTATGATGATGGAAATGACTCTACCTGTGTTCTGTGACCCACTGATGAATTAGGGTAAACGGTAAACCTTTTGTATTTACTCTAGGTTGGGGTGGGAGTGAGGGCTGATCACCTTCTGGTCAAGGGCTGACTCTTCCTGAGGTAAAACATGGGTGCTAGTGTTGCTCCTTCAGTAGGGCTATAGGTGGGCAGTCATTGTGATCAACGTGTTTGGTACAGCATCACAGAGAAAATGTATAATACTCCCAAGGCATTCCTTGTGGCTGCAATAGCACCATTGAAAGGTTATGAGTAGAGGCTGGTCCTTGACATTCTCTTACCTGCCCTTTCTGTGTCAGGATCCTCTCCTGAATATATCCATGTTAGCTGGTCCTCAGTAAACTGCTAACTGATAAAGCCTTAAGGTATTAACCCTCCAAGGCGTTAGTGCTCCAAGGGGGGGTAAAAAATCCTAAAAACAAACAAACAAACAAACAAACCAAAAAAACCCCAAAAATAAAAACCTCAAAACTCAAATAAATCCAAATGTTATTGTGAGTTTTCTAATATTTATGTCATTTCCATTATACTATTTGACTAGTGACTAAGTCTGATCCCACCTCTCACCTTACATCATTTATGTAACATAAACATTTTGATCATTGTTTTATTTAATTTTTATTCATACCTCACCTCATTTCACAAAATATTTGAAGTGCTTTATGATCTGCCCATACAATAAAATGGTGAGTTTCAAATAAGAAATTATAAATCAGACCCGGAGAAATAAAAACTAGGGGAGAAAGTTATATCCAGGCGTAAAGGTAGAACACAAGTGAACCATTAGAATCGCGTTTCAGGCTTGATCTAGGATTCCTGGCAAAAGAAAAAAGGGAGACATGATAGGCTGCTAGACATCCGCTCTCCCTTCCCCCATCATTCCTCCAAAGCCCACCATTTCCGTAAGGGAAGTATGTAGTTTTTCCTAACACATGACCCGAGAAGAAACCTCTCTCGTGGGCCTGTAATGTTTTATTATTACCTCTGAGTCTGCATACTTCTGCACAATAAAGGACGCAAAGATCTGAAGAAAATACACTTTGGTGGAATTAAAATTGTGCAAGTGGTTAACTTGTGCATTGGGCAATGCAGGAACAGTAGATGGAGCTGACCCGACTTGAGAGAGCTATGTATTTGTTTACCAATTTATATCTCAGTAGCAAATAACCAGGGATTTAAGAACCCTCACTTATGTGCTTCAGAAACATCACGCAATCATCTGTTACAATTGCATCATTTTGAGGGGTTCATATGAAAATAGGTGAAGTGATGTTCACGAGAAAATTCCGTTTGCTGAACTTTGTGATTTATGTGTCATTTTATAGCAGATTTAAGTTGTTCTCTGCATGACTAAACGCCTTCATCTAATGGGCCACTGGGGAAATAATCTTAGTTTCTAAGGAAAAGTTTCGTTCAGCGTGTTTATCGATGCTCTGGGTGAAGGCAGAGTATATTGACTGAAATGGTAATGGGCACAAAGCTGGCTAATTCAAACACAAGCCAGGTCTCATTCCATCTCAGGCCCTTAAATGACCATATCACAAGTTATCTGAAACAAAGACATTTCTGTCTGTCTGTGGAATTTTTCCACACCATTTCCTGTTCTGAGCTTCTGTTCTGTGTCGTGCTCTGTGTTCCCACAGGTTCAGCCCCTCTCATCCCAGGATTTTGCTGCTGACCTTTGGACCCACTTCTCTAGCTATGCCCTTGGCGCTATTTCCTGCAGATGATCTGATGTTCTGACTTTGGCTCTGTGCCACGAAGCTCTGTGGTAAAGGTGCTCCTGCCCTCCCCTGTGCCTGTGGGCCTGACCCAGCATGGCCCGGCGTGGTGTGTTCCCTCATGGTATGGGAGTGTGTGGGGTGTGACCAGTGTTTGTCTCCTTTGTGTGTTGACTGGAGTCACAGAATGAGGAAACCTAAATGCTCCTCAGAGTTGCTTCACAAAGTGAAAAAGCTCCAAAGTGTATTCATTCATTTACCATTCATTCGTTCATTCATTCATTGTCCATTGTGTGCTGGGCTCTGAGAATACTGAGGTAAAAATGACAGACACTGTCTATCTTTACAGAGTTGAATTAATGGCAAGGGAGGAAATAATAGTAAGGTGGCTTTTTTTTTTTTTTTAAGATTTTATTTGTTTATTTGACAGAGATCTCAAGTAGGCAGAGAGGCAGGCAGAGAGAGAGGAGAAAGCAGGCTCCCCGCTGAGCAGAGAGCCCGATGCGGGGCTCGATCCCAGCACCTTGAGATCATGACCTGAGCCGAAGGCAGAGGCTTTAACCCACTGAGCCACCCAGGCACCACCTCCCTCGCCTTTTTTTTTAAGGCAGCTTTTTTATGTGTGTGATTTATTTACTATTTAGTTACTTGGTGGACATAGCTGATTCGGGTAAGAGCAATATGACCAAGTTGGGCTGTTCTTAACGGCAGCTATTAGTTGATATCACAGGGTAATCCTCAGACTGGGGTGAATTTGCCTCTCACCCCCCACCCCAGAGACATTTGGCAATGTGTGGAGACACTTTCGGATGTCACAATTAGGGTAGTGCTACACGGTGGTTAGAAGTCAGGAATGTTGCTAAACATCCCACAATGCATATCAAACAGTCAACCATGACAAAGAATTATCAAGTCCAAACTGTCAATAGTACTAAGATTGAGAATCCATGGGTGATGTATGTGTCAATCAGAATGTTATTTTTTTTTCAAGATTTTATTTATTTATTTGACAGAGATCACAAGTAGGCAGAGAGTCAGGCAGAGAGAGAGGGGAAACCAGGCTCCCCGCTGAGCAGGGAGCCTGATTCGGGGCTTGATCCCAGGACCCTGAGACCATGACCTGAGCCGAAGGCAGAGGCTTAACCCACTGAGCCACCCAAGCACCTCAATCAGAACGTTTTTGAGAGAGTAACCATTAGGAAGACTTTGTTTAGCCTGATATTTGTTATTATTATGAATGGCTGACATTTATTGAGCCTGTACTATATGCCAGGCATTATGGTAAACACTTTAAATGGATTATCATCTAAAACTCTACAGAGTGGGTATTATTACTAGCTCTATTTTACAAATGGAGACAGGTTTAGTGGGGTTAAGAAACGAAGAAATTGTCCCAAGATCTTTTTGCTAACAAGTGGCAGAGTAGGGAGTTGAACCCAAGAAGTCTGGCTTGTCACTCTTTACTACCACAAACAGTTAGCATCTCTATCTTAGAGGGCAAGCCTCTCTTCAGCTGTTCCTTAGCCCATTAGAAATCGCTTTAGTGACAGACTGAGCTGGCCCAGCCCACTATCCTTCATAGGCATCTCCTGCAAGCCAGAGGGGAAAGAAAGGTTGACATGACAGTGTATAACTCAACCAATTTGGAAAAGATACTTTAATCTTACCTTAAAACATCAACACTTGGTTAATGATTAATGGTTCTCCCACATGGGGGTGCAGCTGGCACATTAATCTGACCCAATTAAAGAGAATCAACCAAGACTGTTAGTCATATCAAATTCAGCTACAGTTGTGTTGACACAGAATAAACCACAATACTATAAATAGCAGAATCGACCTAACAGGCACTGAGGCCATCAGCATTCATGATCTTACACTTTGGTTTTACTTTTCATTATTTTACTCTTGTGCTTTATTAAGAGCTTCCGGGCAGTTTTTGGTAAAAATTTAGGATCAGGTCACGTTTTTTTTTTGTTTGTTTGTTTTGTTTTGTTTTTTTTTTTGGTTTGTTTGTTTGTTTTTGTCAGTTGGTGTTTTCTGAAGGCAAAGCAGCAGTCACCCATACCTTTACTTGCATAACAGTGCCGGAAGACTCCTACACTGTAATTTGATCTAGTTCCTTGACCCTATAATCTAACTGATAGAACGTAATCGAACACTGTGTCTGCCCATGTGATAGGGCAGAATTCCTCTGTCTTCTCGCCTGAGTACAACAGGCTTGTGCCACCCAGAAGAATGAAAAGGTAACTCGGAATATGTGGGGTCCTTATAGCCCAAGCGGATATCCTTATGAAGAAGAGGAAGTATGGGCCCCACAAATTTCAGGTCAGTGTGGAGTGAGGGTGGTTTTGGCCCCAGTAGACTTCTGAAATGGCTTGCTCTGAGAAATATATACGTGGATACCCACGTATATATGAATATATATGAATGTATAAATGAAATGTATAAATGTATAAATGAAACGTGGACTGTTTCATTTTGAGGTCCTGGAGGTACGCGTGGGTGTGGGCGTCTTTTTAGAAAAAGTCACTTCCCTGGAATTTACCTCTGGTGGGCTGACCGTGAAAACATCCCTGTATGCAGGGCCAGTAGTGGGTTAAATGTCAAGAATGTTGATTTTTTTTTTTTTTTTTATCTCTGTAGTATGAACTGTTACGTAACTGGGAGGTTGGCAGGTGAAGAGTTTTTGTGGGGAGGTTTTTTCCTTGCTTGTCATTAAGTCTGGTGTATTACCTTTGTCCCATATAATTCGATAGATCTCATAGACACTGATGAATCACAGACCTGTACCCCTGAAACAAATAATATATTATATGTTAATAAAAATGTAAAAAAAAAGATCTCATAGACACTATTGCATTAACCTCCTTTGAATTCCTGGGGAATGGCTGCCTGGCGTTTTTTGTTTATTCTTTTGTCCTTTACAAGTTAGAGAGAGGTTAGGTATGTTCAACTGAGCAGTAACATAGGGCGGCTACCATTTATTGTCGGCAGTGCGCCAAGGACAGTACCGATCTGCCTTACATGTGCTCTCTCACTTCAACTGCAGGACGGGTGAAGTCTTACTGATTCTTTTACTTATTTACCCTCCTTTTTAGAGAAGTGAAGCTTTCTTAAGTAATAGGTTGGGTGAAGGCAAGGAGCTGGTTGGAAAGCAGCTAGACTGGGATGTGAATGCCGGTCTGCTGCAAGATGTGTCTGATTCACTCCTCTCCTGCACTGGGCTTCCTTCTTAGGCTCGGGGTTTAGCTGAAGGGTTGTGGCCCATGGAGACAATGGAGTAAGAAGTGAAAGAATAAGAGGCGTGGGAAAGGAGTGGAGCTTTCTTCCAGAAGATTGATTGGATATCAATTTGTTTCTAATTTTTCTCAGGCAGGTTCTGCTTCTGCATTTCACAATGATTCTGAAAGTGGCAAATTGCCCTAGGAAGGCAGATGGAACTTTCCAGATAGATAAAACAGTATTTGCGAATTTCATTTTTTTTTAAAGATTTCATTTATTTATTTGACAGAGATTACAAGTAGGCAAGAGAGGTAGGCAGGGAGAGAGAGGAGGAAACAGGCTCTCCGCGGAGCAGAGAGCCTGACGCGGGGCTCGATTCCAAGACCCTGGGATCACAACCCCAGCCGAAAGCAGAGGCTTTAACCCACTGAGCCACCTAGGCGCTCCGCGAATTTCATTTTTAAGGGCAGACGCTTAAAACGTTTTCCTAGTGTTACAGATCTCAGGCTTATTTCAGATAGAATTTCCTACCCTGTCCTGTTCTCATTAAGAGGCAAATAGAAACTTAATTAAGACTCTTAATTAAGAGGCTTAATTATGGGGCACCTGGGTGGCCTCAGTCAGTTAAGCATCAGCTTTTGGTTCAGGTCATGATCCCAGGGTCCTGGGGTTGAGTGCTGGGTCCGGTTCCCTGCTCGGTGGGGAATCTGCTTCTCCCTCTGCCTGCTGCTCCCCCTGCTTGTGCTCTCTCTCTTTCTCTGTGTCAAATAAATAAGTAGATAAATAAACAAATACAATCTTAAAAAAAAGAGGCTTAGTTACTACTGGTCATTGAGTTATAATTTCTATGCAAAATTCTTGATGTCTTTAGAAAGATGTTTCATAATACTTGGGCTGTGTGGTCTTTACTCAGACCATAAAACTTTAGGAAAATAGGAAATGTAGATTCTTGAGTGTTTTTTCATACTTCTTGACTCTTATCTGCTTTTGACTCAGCTGTTATACCTGCAAAATTTTCACCTGATTCATCTGCAAAAGGAGGTTGTAGGGTTGGTAGGGGGATAAGCTAGTGCTTCACTGTAATGTATAGTAACAGCTAATATTTATTGAACACTCAACTATCTGGCCCTGTGTGAAGGCTAGGTACTTTACATCACATTATGTCATTCATCCTCAGAGCGCAATATGTGGGTATTAGTTCCATCCCCATTTTACAGATGATAAAACAGACGCATAGAGAGGTTTGGAAGCTAGGTCAGATCACACAGTTTGTGACAATCTGGACTCAGTCACAGGTCTGACTCCAAGGTCACCAACTTTGCCTCAATGGTGTCTGGGCTTCAGAGGAATGAGGGTGACATGAATGACAGCATTTTTTTCTTTTATTTTCTACTAAAAATCTGAAGGCTTTGTTTTTAACCCTGATGCAGACGTATATCTATAAGAAACACTCTTAGCTTTCTTTATTGCAAATGGAAGGTCGAGCGATCAGGAAGCACAGGTTTGTGCTGCCATAGTTTAAATGCCTCGGCCTGGTGTTAGAAAGTCTCTATTATTTTTCTAGTTTCATATCCCTGAACTTCCTTTCATGCACCCATTGCTCCAGCCACACTCAGCATACCCCAGACATGCTTCACCTTTTTCTGTAACAAATTTGTCAAGGATTTAATACATGCAAGGCACCCCTTAAATTTGGGGAAATTTAAAGGAGAATAAATAGTCCACCATCTAGTGGGAATGGTAGTCAAGCGTTGAGATGCCTTTATTGCAGATTTTAGTATAATAAGCGTCCCCAAAGTAAAGTACAGATAAATTTCTGTGGGAGCTCAGGAGAGGGAATAATGAAGTCTACCTAAGCCCTTGGCTTCTATGTCTCAGTGGCATTTGAACTGGTCATTGGCCAAGAGGACTTTGGCAGGTGGAGATGGTAGAAAGGGCATCATGGAAGGCACTGAGCTATGAAGGGCATGAGGTATCCAGGGAAGAGACATCATCATGGCATGGAAGAGGACAGGTATAAAAGCAGACGTAGTGGAAGATAAGCTTGCAAGGTGTTGGTGGAGAGAGGGCCAAGGGCCTCAAGTTCCTGATAAGGAATGTGGATTTGGTTCTATAGGCACAGATGCCATTAAGCTCCAAAGAGCTTCCCAAGGCCTATAGATTCTCTAAGATCTGCTGTACCCATCCTCCTTACTTCCCTTCTGCTCTCACTCCCTACCCTTCTCCCCTTCATTCACTCAGCTACATCCATCCTGATTTTCCTTGACTGCTCCCAAAATGTTCAGGGCTCACTGGTTAGCACTTGATGTTTTCTCTACCTGGAAAAATTATTCCCTATATATTTGCATAGCACACTCCTCTTCCCTCTTTTAGGTCTTTGGTGAAATAACACTTCATTAGAGACATTCCTCTGACTACTGTTGACCTTAAAAGTAAAACAGCCTGGGTGCCTGGGTGGCTCACTTGGAAGGACCCAACTCTTGTTTTCGGTTCAGGTGGTGATCTTGCGGTCTCAGGACTGAGCCCCAAGCCGGGCTCCCTACTTGGAGTGGAGTCTGCTTCAGGTTCTCTCTCCCTCTCCCTCCCCCTCTATCCCTTCCCCCACTCAGGCGTGCATGCATGCTCTCTCTAAAATAAGTACAATCTTAAAAAAAAAAAAAAGTAAAACTACTGTTTATTTTAACAGCAAAATGGGTTTATTCGGGACTAGCAGAGGAATTGCGGTTAAGGACCTGCATGCTTTGGCAAACCATAGGCAGAGGAGAGAGAATTTATAAAGAAAAATGAACTTTGGAAGGTTGTTTCTCTGAATGACAGTCCTTTGAAGGAAAACGAGGGTTCAGGGTGGTGACAGTTTCTCATTGGTGAGTGTCTGTCTTTCCTTTTTTTTTTTTTTTTTTAAGAGAGAGTGAGAGAGCCAGTGAGCACATGAACTTGGGGAGGAGGTGCCAGAAGGAGAGGGAGAGAACTTTTTTTTAAAAGATTTTATTTATTTAATTTGAGAGAGAGTGAGAGAGAGCACAAGCAGAGGGAGCAGCTAAGGGAGAGGGAGAAGCAAGCAGACTCCCCGATGAGCAGGGAGCCCGATGTGAGACTCGATCTCAGGACCCTGGGATCATGACCTGAGCTGAAGTCAAATGCTTAACTGACAGAGCCACCCAGGCACCCCAGAAGGACAGAATCTTAAGCAGACTCTGCCCTGAGCACAGAGCCCAATGCAGGGTTCCATCTCACTACCCTGAGATCATGTCCTGAGCTGAAATCAAGAGTTGGGATGATTAACCCACTGAGCCACCCAGTGCCCCAAGTTGTATTTTCTTATTGGTTGAGCTTGTTGCTAGACAAGAAGAAATTCTTCCACCTGCTGGAGAAGTAAAGTAGACTTCTTTATATTGGGAATGTAAGTAAAGCCCTTCCCATTGGGGTCTGCAACTGACAATGAGTGGTGATGTGTGAGAGTTCTCCCTTCTCGCCTCCCAACTCCATTTTAAATGAGGCTTTTTATTTTACACTACCTGTGTAAAACAGCATCCCCTTACCATGTATCCTTGAACCCAGCTTTATTCTTTTTTATAACCTTCATCACCTTCTAACATATTATTTATTTATTTATTTTTCCTGTATTTCTTTCCCCTTTCTTTCTCCCCCACCTGAAATGCAACCTCCTTAAAGGGAGGATTTTTTTTTTTTTTAATTTGTTGGTCACTGTTCTATTTCCAGCATCAAGAACAATGCCTGGTGCAAAGAAGATGCTCAATATAAATTTGTTCAATTAATGGATTAGTTAAAATGTGTATTTTCAGCCTCTGGAGGTGCTTAGAGTGCTCACCTTTTATCTTTTCAACTTTTTCTTGTCTTTTAAGGCCATGCGCCAAAGCATCACCTGGAATGCTTGTTTTAAAATGCAGATTTCTAGTACTTACCCCCTGATATAATTATGCTAATAGTCCCAGATCACATGTTTAAAAACAGTAAGATCTGTGTCATTTTCAGACTCTTATGTACTAGTCACAGACACTAAAACTCAAATGGACTCAAAAGGAGAATTTAGTGGCTCAAAAATAAAAAAAAATATCATGTGTAGTTTCTTCCTTCATGGTTGACCTTGTGATGTCACCAAGTCCTATTTCTATTCCTTTCTCCACTCTGCCTTTCATGGGCTGCCTTTATTCTTGAATTCTACTTGGTGGCAAAAAGGTAGCTACAGTTCTAGATGTTAACTTTTCTCCCCACATCATTCACGATTCACGATTCACGGGCTCTTTGGCCCGTCCTGCGAAAGACCTAAGGAGCCGTAAGAAGGAAGAAAGGGGCAGGTAAGTCCAGCTTGATAAATGGTTTATTAAGGTGACTTAGGGACAGAAACATGTCTTGGGGAGCTGTAAGATGAGCAGATCTCCACCCCTGCACTCTGTAAGCTCCTGCTTTTAAACCCTAGAGCCTGGGTCCTACATGCTAGGAGACCACTTGGAAGGAAATGTTTGACTCATAGTCCTATCTCCAGAGCAGATCAAGGATGTTATGCCTGAAGGGTATACTTAAGGGTGGGGTTAAACAAGAAGAAAGAATGTGGTGGGGTCCTGTGCTCAAGAAGGCTTCAGGTGATGGAATGATTGTCACGGCAGATTTGTCCAAAAAGGCGTGAGACTGGTTCACATAGGCCGAGACCATGTTCCTTCTTCATTCCCAACTTAGTTGTTGTAACCATTATGGGGGATAGGATATGCTGAATGGCTAAGCCAGCCAGAACCCATGTCTAGAGCTGAGGGAGAAGGCTGAGGTTAACACTGGCACAAGCACATATTAGGTAGTGGTTGAGGGGTGAATGTTTCAAAAGCAAATTAGGATGCTGTTGGAAGAAGAAGGGGAGAGGGAGGCAGCCAACATAAGACTAGCTTCATGAAGTCTTTCTCTTTTAGATAATTGACCTTCTCTGTTCCCAATAAAAATGTCCTGATAAAGCACAGTGGTGTGGGTTGGTTTCTAGTCTCTATTTGGCAATATTTCCCCCTACTCCTTTCTGTATTTCTTTTTTTTTTCTTTTTTAAAGATTTTATTTATTTATTTGTCAGAGAGAGAGAGACACACACACACACACACACAGAAAGCACAAGCAGGGGGAGTGGCAGACAGAGGGAGAAGCAGGCTCTCCCTCTCATCAGGGAAGCCTGATGCGGAATTCCATCCCAGAACCCTGGGATCATGACCTGAGCCAAAGGCAGATGCTTAACCAACTGAGCCACCCAGGTGCCCCCCCTTTCTGTATTTCAAATATTTCAAATATTCATCACTCTCCACAAAAGCCCTACCTTGTCCCATTCCCCTCTTAGGTGATCCCAACTTCTAATTCATAAAGAAAATAGACGTAATGAGAGGCAAGTATACCATTTCCACCCCTTGCCAATCCAATTCATAAACTTAAGTACATTTACTCTCATTCATACTGCCTCCTCTCTAATTGTAAAGTTGGGGTTGGCAACCTACAGTCTGAGAGCCTGCCATACGTTTTTGTACATAAAATTGTCTTGGAAGACATCTATGCCCATTTGTTTATGTATTGTCTATGGCTCTTTTTGCAATTCAAAGGGGAGTTGAGTTGTTGCAACAGAGATCTTCTGACCTAAAAAGCCTAAAATATTTATTATCTGGCTTTTTAAAGAGTTTGCTGTTCCCTGTCTTAGAAAATGCAGTGATCCTCACATGATCAAGGCTAATCTTTCTCATTCTTAATCTTGTCCTCTTCCATTTCTTCAGATTCGTTAGGCTTTCCATCTGGCCTTGGCCTTTGAAACTCCACTCTCCTCTTTCCCTCTAATCTATCAGTGTGCTCAAAGACACCAGCCTTAAAAGAATAAAACAAAACAAAACGAAGCATTCCCTTTGTCCTTCAACACTCTCACAGTGCCTGCCTTATCTCTCATTTTCCTTCTGACCCAAGCTTCTTGAAAGTGTTGTTTTCATGATCTGTCTCATACTCCTCACCTTCTAGTCACTTCTCAAACTGCTTAGTCTTACTTCTGTCCTCCCCAGTTGTTGTTAGTTCATTAATTAAACTAATCAGTTGATTTAATTAATTATATTTAGTGAATTAACTAAAATATTTGTTGGGGTGCCACCATGTGCCAGGGTCTGTTTTAGACTTTGAGGACACAATGGAACCAAATTGGCAGAAGTTCTTGCCATGTGAAATTTATAATCTACAGGGGGAGGCAGACATGGAACAAAATAAGTAAAATATCCAGTATGTCAGAAAATGGTAAGCGCTATGAAGACAAATCAGTAAGGGAAGGGAGACAGGGAGCACTGGTGGGGGATGAGAGGTTCAGATTTTAAAAGTGGTCGTGAAAAGATTCTCTGAGAAAATGACATTTGAGCAAAGACTAAAGGGAGATGAGGGTGAGTCCCTCCTTGCCAGAGGGAACAGGAAAGGCAAGAGCCCTGAAGTGGGAATGTGTCTGGAATGCTCAAGAAACTACAAGGACCAGTGTGGCTGGAGTGAACAGGAGTAAGGGCTAAAATGATAGAAGGTAGAGTTGGAGGGGTCATGAGAGGCTGTGTCCTGTCCCTTAGAGCTTTTTCCATGCCATTTTAAGACTTTTGGCTTTTACTATGAATGATTTTGGGACAGTATTAGAGGGTTTTGAGCCAAGAAGTGATAAGATTCAACTTAGCATTTTATTGTATGTATGTATGTATGTACGTATGTATGTATTGAGAAAGGGCATGTGCACGGGGCTGGGGGAACAAAAGGAGAGGGAGAGAGACTCTTAAGCAGGCTCCACACAGAGCATGGAGCCCCATGAGGGGCTTGGTCTCACGACCCTGAGATCATGACCTGAGCAGAAATAAAGAGTCAGATGCTTAACTGACTGCGGCAACCCGGCCCCCCTGACTTAGCATTTGGATCCTTCAGCTGCTCTGTTAAGACTAGGCCGTAGTCAACACGGGCAGAATGAGGGAAGCCGGTCAGAAGGTTGCTGCAGTTCTTCCTAGATGATGATGGCTTATATGTGGTTTGGTAGTGAAGAGCTGTTCCAGTTCTGAATCTATTGTGAAGGCGGCAGTGAAATCAATCACCTCTAATGCAAAGACACTTGTCACTTCTAATTTTGTTTTCCTGTTATTTTTGACATTATGTACTCACCACCTCCCCTGGCTGTGAGAGAATTAACCTCCCCAGGAGGAGCCCTCAAACGATAGCTGGTAGGAGGTGGGAGATAAATATCAGAGCTCCTTTGCTCTTTGGGTGGATTGGGAGGCAAGGTGTTTTACACCATGACTCAGTGCATCCAGGGGAATCAGCTCCAGTTGCCTACAACGAATGGTAGCTGGGTTTGAAGACATACGGGATACTGGTTGCCTTCCCTTCCCTGTCCCATTCCTCCACTCTTCAGGTGGCATTCTCGGCTCCTCCCAAGTAGATGGCTCATGCTTGATACCTTCTCCAGAATCCGAATCTTGCGGAACCTGAACATACACTATGCTGCATAGTCAGACATATTCTAAAAATTAATAAAGCCTCAGTGGACCCATGTTATGCTATAAATACTGATTTTCAATTTACAGTTCACATATTTGCAGTTAAAAGCCCCTTCTTAACAAATAGCTTTGGGCAATTATAATGGAAAGATTGAGAAAGCTTCCTTTCCCAAATAATCCTGAAGCTTTCCTTTTCCACCTGTGAAAATAAGAAATATATATTTTGTCTTCTTCCCACTTCTTTAAAAAAAATTACTTATTTATTTATTTATTTATTTATTTACTTACTTACTTATTTAGAGGGAAAGTGTGCATGAGTTGGGGAAGGGTCAGTGGGAGAGGGAGAGAGAGAACCTCAAGCAGACCCCACGCTGAGCACAGAGCAGGAGGTGGGCCTCCATCTCACAATCCTGAGATCATGACCTGAGTGGAAATCAAGATCAAGAGTCTGTCTCTTAACTGACTGAAGCATGCAGGAGCCCCGGTGTTCTTCCCACTTCTGACAAAGAGCTTCTAAGACTTCGGAATTTCCTGAAAGATAGGAGTGACAGGAGCATCTTTGCTTATTCATAACAAGTCATACCTGAGTTTATGCTACGAGGTGATTCCTGGGGGGCTCCTAGGTTGTCTCAGGATTGGGCTGGTTACCAGAGGAACGGCCCACATGATTAGAGAGTTGGAACTTTCAGCCTCATCCTAGACCTCAGGGGGAAGGGAGAAAGGCTGGAGATTGACTTTAGTCACTAATGGCCAATGATAAAAATGGAAATCAGAAAGCTTCTGAGTTGGTGAACACATGGAGGTGCTAGCAGGGTGACACCCCCAGAAAGAGGAGGGAAGCTTGGAGCCCCTCCCCCATTCTTGGCCTTATGTACGATTTGGTGGTTCCTGATTTCTATGCTTTGTAATAAACTGGTGATAGAAAGTAAAATGTTTTCCTGAGGACTGTCAGCTTTTCTAGGAAATTACTGAATCTGAGGAGGGGGTTGTGGGGACCCCTGATTTATAGCCAGTTGGACAGTCTTGAGCTAGCGACTGGCATCTGAAGCAGGGCTGTCTCTCAGAACTGGGCCCTTCACCTGTGCAGTCTGTGCCGACTCCCAGGAAGATAGTAGCAGAATTGAAGCTGGTGTCTGCGGAGAATTGGACAATTGCTTGGTTTGGAAAGCAACCACATATTTGGTGTGAGAGGTGTTATGGATAGAAACAGGAGAGAACCGCCAAAACCTAAATTCTTTTAAAGGGGTATGTTTCCTGCATTTGAAAGGCATTAGCACACTAGGAGCTTTGCCTGCTACGGGGACGAGAGCAAAGATCTGATTTCAGACCAGGTATATTCGTTCTACATCTGTGGTTTCTAATCATGTAAAATCTAGGAAGTTATTAATTAGACAGTAATACTCAGTGCTTTTAAGAGATTTTCCTTTTGGAGCACTTTAGAAAGTTATTCAACCTAGAATCTGAAGTAGATTATTTTATAGTCAAAGTAGTTAGGAACAGTCAACATGTCACATAAGAAGTCAAGTAATCAAATCATTTGTGTTAATTTATTACTTCTAAAAGTTTTTTAAAAAAGTTTTTTAGAAATCAAATGCTTACAAATCCTGTTACTTTGCCAGTTAATTAAAATATTTTAATCAATTATAATTCTTGTATATCCTATTTTTTACATTTGCTTAGGGTCTTTGTACTAAAAATACTCTCAGTATAGAAGAAATATATACTGTCTTATCCACATTTACCTCCAGTATATGCAAATTAAATTTCAGGAATCTCAGACGACTCTTCCATTTATGCACCTAATTATGTTCTGTAAAAAAATAGGCGAGTTTGGGGTGCCTGGGTGGCTCAGTGGATTCAACCCTCTGCCCTCGGCTCAGGTCATGATCCCAGGGTCCTGGGATTGAGCCCCACATTGGGCTCTCTGCTCAGTGGGGAGCCTGCTTCCACCCCCCAGCCCCCATCCCTGCCTCTCTACCTACTTGTGATCTCTGTCAAATAAATAAATAAAATCTTTAAAAAACAACAACAACAAAAACAGGCAAGTTCTACTTTGTCTTTTTAATGGTGAGAGCAAAATAAAAAAAAGAAAGAAAGAAAGAATGGAAGATTCTATTAAGTGAGCCAAAGTCTGTATTCTTGTTATAATTCTGGTTCTTTGAGGATTAATGGAGTAAGCTCCAATCTGTTTACAATTAGTTTAAATACTTTGCAGACTATTTCTGGCAATTTTAAAATCCCTACCTGACTAGGCTTTGCCTACTTAATATATTTCATTTTGGGGCCCCATTACCCTCTGGATAAAGTTCAGATTTTTAACCTTTTGTACCAACATTCTTTTCCCTTTACTCCCCCTTCATTCTCTATGGAACTTTGAACCAGCCTTTTCTCTATTGCATCCTAGCCTATGCACACCTCGTTCCCTCAGTCTGGGGCTTTGACTTTGTGTCTTTCTCCTTCCCATCTTCCTGTTGCCTTCCTTCCTCTATAGGATGGCTTCCTCCACCTGGTTAGCTCCTATTCAACCTTCAAGTCTAGGATTCTCTGGTGTTTTTGTTTGTTTATTTATTATTTAATTAATTTATTTTTTTTAAGTTAGCTTTATGCCCAACGTGGGGCTTGAACTCACGACCCTGAAATGAAGAGTTGCATGCTTGGGGCACGTGGCTGGCTCAGTTGGTTGGGCATCCTACTTTTGATTTTGGCTCAGGTCATGATCTCATGGGTCATGAGATCTAGCCCTGTGCTGGGTTCCAAGCTCCATGGGAAGTTTACTTGAAGTTTCTCTCTCTGCCACTCCCATGCTCGCTTGCTTTCTCTCTGATAAATAAATAAATCTTAAAGAAAAAAAAAAAAAGAGTTGCATGCTCCACTGACTGAGCCAGCCAGGCATCCCAAATCTAGGATTCGTTTTCTTTTTTTTTTTTTTTAAAGATTTTTTTTATTTATTTGACAGAGAGAGATCACAAGTAGGCAGAGAGGCAGGCAGAGAGAGAGGAGAAAGCAGGCTCCCTGCTGAGCAGAGAGCCCGATGTGGGGCTCTATCGCAGGACTCTGGGATCATGACCCGAGCCGAAGGCAGAGGCCCAACCTGCTGAGCCACCTAGGCACCCGTCAAATCTAGGATTCTGTAGGGAACTCTTCTCTTGCTTCTCAGCTTAGATCCTATTCAAAGGTTTCCTAATACTCCACCTGTCATGTATCCTGCTTATGGAGTCTGCTTGCTTACGTACATTCCTCTTTAGAATGTTGTTTCTTTAAGAACAAGAAGTCAGCGTGTTCTTCATTTTATCTTTTTTTTTAATTTTTAAATTTTTTAAAAAGATTTTATTTATTTATTTGACAGAGATCACAAGTAGGCAGAGAGGCAGGCAGAGAGAGGAAGGGAAGCAGGTTCCCTGCTGAGCAGAGAGCCCAATGCGGGGCTTGATCCCAGGACCCTGGGATCATGACCTGAGCCGAAGTCAGAGGCTTTAACCCACTGAGCCACACAGGCGACCCTTAAATAAATTTTTTTTTTAAAGATTTCATTTATTTATTTGACATAGAGAGAGATATCACAAGTAGGCAGAGAGGCAGGCAAAGAGAAAGGGAAAAGTAAGTTCCCTGCTGAGTGAAGAGCCCGATGTGGGGTCTGCAGGGTCTCTGTCCCGGGACCCTGAGACCATGACCTGAGCTGAAGGCAGAGGCTTAACCCACTGAACCACCCAGGAGCCCCTTGTGTTCTTGATTTTAATCCTAGCACTTGGCACAATGTTAACTAACTAACTAACATGGTACACAGTTAGTATTTGCTAAATTAATGGATGCATAAATATGAAAATGTATATTTGATGTTATGAGAAATAAAACATAATTATGAAGAGAAATATTTAATCTAAAATATGCTAACATATTTTAGGATAAGCAGAAATTATTTTTGTTTATGTGCATGTCAAATTATTCATATCATGTTTATCCCAAATTCATAAATACAAATTATACTTCGGATATACTCTGAAGAATGACATAGATCCTAATGTAGGAAGGCTTGGAAGACCTTGGAAGACATAAAGTATATTTTTCCTCCATGGAAATCAATGCAAGTATAGGTGTTAATGACAACAGCAAGAATAACCATCAGTTCAGTGATTATACGGTATTTTGTGATTGGAAAAATGGATACCAAGGGCCTCCTGTTAGTTTACAGAAAAGATTATTTTCTCCTGGAGTTGCTACACAGAGGTAGGCACCAGAAACCTAGAGTTCCAAAGGGGCATCAAGGGTCCCCATGGGAACTGCTGGGAACAACATTTGTGCCCCAGGCTTCTGGAACAGAACGATTAAAAGAATGTGAGCCAGAGTGGGGGAATTTAGGAATCCACTGAGGATGCCTGAATGGCGTCGTTGGCCCCCATCGCACTCTAGGGATAGTACCATGGCTACAAGCAGTCAGAAATGAAAGACAATGTTAACTTGTGCCTTGTGGGGATGTCCTCAGTTGATAAAAAGAACTTCTCTGTGAGTATCTATTTTGCTTATGTAATTGGCAAGGAGTAACTGAAGCAAAAATACCTAGATCCAAAGAAATATAATAGTTTGAGGCTTGTGAATATCCGATTCTGGAAATAATTTTGTATTTAATATAAACTTTAACAATAATAACAAATATTTATACAATGGCAGCACATCATGACACTCTTATTTAATTCTACTATTATTCCTGTGAATTAGAAATTATTATAATATCTATTTAATGTCAGAGGAAACAGTCTAAGATTATACACACAGTTGGTGATAGAGCGATGCCTGAAACCTGGCTTCTGATTATAAATCCAGTATTTTTTCCCACGACTCCAGCTGCAAACGACTGTTTTACATATTGAAGTCGTTCAGGTAAGTTCATTTCCCAACATTTTAATTACTCATTTATCTAGCATGCTCTAGATATTTGTAGAGCATCCATTTTGTGGCCGTTTCCTCATCTGTAAAATGGGAATAGTACTACTACTTACCTCATAGGAAACTGATGTGAGAGCTGAGGTATAAATTGTGTGCCTGGTTTTCAATAAAACTTAACTGTTATTATTTTTCTAATAGAAACATATACAGAATATAGTAGGGACATAAATTAAATGGGCATGTGAGGGAACGTTGGAAACTTGAGATCAATATATGTCACTAAAGTAATGGTGATGAGGAGTGAGGAATGGCACAGAGAATATTATTTTATATATTTTTGGAGAAAAAATGTTCACTTTTTAATTTCCTCTCCAAAAAAAAAGAGTAGAAATGACAAGTATAGATGGGTAAATTCTGTAAGTTTTGTTAAAAAAGATTTATTTATTTATGAGAGAGTGTGGTGGGGAAACGGGAGAAGGAGAGGGAGAAAGAATCTCCAAGTAGACTCTGTGCTGAGCATAAAGCCCGATGTGGGTTTGATCTTATGATCCTGAGGCCAAGACCTTAGCCAAAACCAAGAGTCAGATACATAATCAACTGTGCCATCTAGGCACCCCACATTATGTAAGTTTTAAAACCGTATTGAGTGTTAGTCTATTTGAAAAATGTGGTAAATTGGCCAGTAAATTGAGCACCGTTAAGTATATTGACCTAGCCATGGAACTTTCTTTCACCTTCTAAAACTATGTCATTCTTTACCGGTTGCATCAGTCAAGGATAAGATGATTATTGAATTGAATTGTTATAGTTAATGTTCACTAAATTTCTCAAACTATGTTCTATAGTATACTGGTTATGCTATTAAAAATAGATAATTCAGATTTTTAGAGAAGCCATATGACAACAACAGATAATGCAACATCTCTTATTTTTCCATTCTGAGCTTAAATTATTTCAATATTTTCTCTAAAATCTTGAAGAAAAGATATTTGGCATATACATTATTATTGCTTGACATTTTATCATCTCAAAAGTTTAAGAACCCATGAGCTAAACAATGTAAGATGAGCTAAGTTAGGAGAAAATGGAGAAAAGATTATTGGTACTAGTGCAAATAATGAATACTGGTCTTATTTCTACCACCAGTCAGCTATGTGACTTCAGAAAATTAATTACCCACCATGGACCTCAGTTTCTTCTTCTCTTTTCTTTCCTCTATCTGCCTCATCATTTTTTATGAGTGGAATATTTTGTAGCAGCTCTGCATGCCTAACCAGCACTCTCTACTCCCATACCCAGGTAAGGGCCTACCAGGGTTAGGCCCTACCAGGGTGTCTGTTTGAAAACTGGAAGTAGCTGATCTGCCAGGTTCTTCCAGGTTCTCACCATCTTTGATTCTGGTTTGGAGTTCTTAAACAGGCATTGGTGATCAGTGTGATGCAGAATATGGCTGGGTCAGTCCAAGATTTTAGCATCTGTGGGCAACTACTATTTTCATGGTCACTTATCTACATATTTTTGGTATTCTGATTTTTCTGTAATAATAGTTTGTTATTGTAACTACATATATGTATAAAACTAAAAATTGCTTTAAATTATTTTTGGCACCTGGCAAGGAATCAAAATATTTAAACAATTAAATTACTTTGAATTTTAAATTACTCAGAAAAGATAGGTTTCCTTGTTTCACAGTTAAACTGAAAATTTATTTTTGGAAAGAATTCAATGTGTGTATTCTAAATATTTTTTTACTTGCTTATGACTGAAAAAGCAACTAAAAGAGCATATTTCCATTATATATTCTAATAAGAAATGATGCTTTGAATAGTATTATAAATATCACAGTTATCAGGTCTTTGATTAGCTTAAGCAACTTTTTCCTTGTCCTTCTCCAACAAGAGAGAAGAGTGTCCTTTTTGCAGCTAAATGATAAAATTTGGTTCTTTTACATTTTTAATCACATTTGTTCTCATCTGAATCTTCTATCAGTCCTTTTTTCTGATCTTAGAACTAGTCACACTAGGTCATCACTGGCCTGCATTCAGTTCTGGGACACAATTTATAAGGGATATAGACAAATTGGAGAAGAAAGTCACTAGACTTGAAGCCATGCTATTTAAGAAAAGGTTGAAAAAAAATGAGGATTTTAATCTAGGGAAGAAGACTATGAGGAAGCCGTGGCCCAGAGAAGCTGCCTTTGCATTTTTGAAGAGGTGTTATGTGGAAGAATGACTAAGGGTGTTCAATATGGCCCCAATTAGAACCAGACATATCTTGGTGACATATTTTGGAGCTACCTCCGAGAGTGAGTTTTCCAGTTCTGCAGGTACACACACTGGTCTGCACACTGCCTCTCAGTGCGTGAGAGACAGGATTCAAGTGATGTTTATAGAGTTACTGTTGTTGAGACACTTTTGTACTGAACTGCTAGATTTCTATGTATAACATTACCTTCCTTTTCTTCTTTGAGTGACATCTTAATTCTCTCAGTATTTTCTTTATGTGTGAAACGATTTTCTTTATTGTTGTTTAAAATTAAAGTCATTTCCTAACACTTTCATTTAGTTGGATGATTGGAAAGAAGTTTCTTCCACTATCTTCCTCCATTGACTGAAATCATGCCTTTATTATGAAACTGCAGCCCAAAGGAACACTGACCTCATGATAATTGAGGGAATAAAGTGTTTTATGATGTCATTAGAACCTTGACGTGTATGTGTGCTGTGCGTGCACTAACTTGTTTATAATTTTTCTTGTAGAATATTCCATATCCTTTACATTGTGCAGATTTTGGTTTAGAGAGATTTGATTATACTGATAATCACTTGTCTTTCGTGCAATTAAAATATTAGAAAGTCCTCAAGAATTTCATTATAATATCGATATTGTAAATATGCTAAGGAAAAAGAAAGTTTTTCATTTTGAGTTCTTAATTTTAAGAACTTCTATTTGTTCTGGTCGTAATTCACTCTTCATGACCAAAATTTCTGAGCCAGAGAATTATATGAAAGGTTTGTGTAAATTCATTTTAGAAAATAACAAGAGGAATTTTAAAGTTGCTTTCTCTGAAAATGCAGATTTAGAGTTCATTTCACTAGACTATTTACATCATGAAATTAGAAGTTTATGTGTTGTATGAGAATTGAACTTTTTTTCACACAATTTTTCTAATACAGGACTGAGATGAGAGGTTTTTCAGAAATTTGCAAATGAATTTAGATTCTACACAAATGTTAAATCAGCAAATTTGGAAACAGATTACCACCGCTGAATTCAGACTTCTGAACAAAGGAGTTAAGTGTACTGAGACATTCATTTGCTTTCCTTTGCCATCTTTCACATACAAAAACTGTTAGAAATTTTCAATACAATAATTTGATTTGGCCAACGTGGTTGTTAACACCAGATTGTAAGACTGGGGTAATATCAGGCAAAATTCAAGTAATTGGGTGAACGTGGACAACATATTTGAGAGCTGTTTTCCTCTTTTAGAACTCCATAGCCATTGCCAGTGGCCTGTAAGACATGGAATGCATCTCAACATAGAACACTCACTACAATTCATCTTTCGGGACTTTTATAGTTTCAAAAACTCTAGAGATTTTTTTTTTCTTCATGTAAAGATTAGAGTATAGACCGTGCAGTTTGGGTATAGGGTATAAGAGATGCTCTTTAATGATTCTTCCAGCTTTACATTTATGTGGTCTAAAGAATTGGATGTTAGGTTTTTCTTTTTACTCTCTTACAAGAACATGTTTGATTGGAATTGAGATGTTCTATTTTTTCTGAATATCTACGAAATACATACATATATTTTTCTTATTCGAGCAATTAAAAAAAAATCAAACCAATCAGGCTTCCAAAAGCACCTTCTATTTATTTTCTGTTACTGTTTCGCTTTTTGGAAGAGTCAGCAAAGCTGACTAACGGGCTAAGACCACGGAGTTTTGTTCACGCTCGCCCCACCGCGCTCCTTCCAAGCTGGCGGGGCGGCTCTTCACTGGTGCGCCCCCTTTCTCCCAAAGGCGGGCGCGAATCCCTCTCTGGTTCTGGAGAAACCACTCAGAGCGCATGCTCTTCTGAGGATGGAGCCGTAGCGCCATTTTCATATCGAAGGGACTGTCCTCTAATTAGGCGCGTCCGCAGGGCACTCGGTATTAAAGTTGTTCAGTGTGAGGAGCTTCACGGAAACAAGACAAGGGCTTTTTGAGACGAGCCACTCCCTGCAGCGCTTCAGCTAAGACTACGTAAAGAGATTCTTTTGTGTTAATTTCCCCCGTGTTCAGGTGGCCCTCTCCTGTGTCGCCTGTTCCGCCGGTCTCGCTCCCTCGCCCCCCTCCTGAGCCAAAGCAATGTAGATGTTAGGCATTTTGCGCCCGCAGTGGTGGCCCCACTGAGAGGACGTGGGGGATCGGTTGGGAATGTTTACCCCGGTGAGAACAAAGCACACATTATGTAAAAGTCCAGTGTGTGTAGGGGAAATCGGTACATGTTCTTTTGAGCGAGGAGGTAGCACTTCTTTTTAAATTTTATAATTTTTAAAATAAAGATGAAGATCCGTCAGTGGTGGAGGGAATGCGGAGTGCTTGAAAGATTTGCTAATAGAGGCAGGGACGGAGATCTGAGGTCTTTAAGTGCGTGTGTGTGTGTGTGTGTGTGTGTGCGCGCGCGCGCGCCCAAGAGTTTAGAAGAACGTGGGTGAGGGGGCAAGAGAGAGACAGAGAAGAAATCTAAGAAGACTTAGTGGGTGCAGAAAAGGGGGCGCCGGCGCATCCTTGCCAGTGAAGCCGCAAGAGCGCCCTTCCCGACATCCACTCCCTACTCCACCGTTTCATTCATAAGTTTCTGGTCTGGAGGCCCCGCCCGGCTCTCCTGTGCCCAGAGCCCCGTTTCCTGTACAGCAATTGGAGGACGGCAACAAAGCCTTAGCAACTGGCTCCTAGTGACCCGCGGGGCGCCTGGTAACTGGGGCGCGGGGCCCGCACCGAGAAAGGAGCGGGGCTGTCCCTTTAAGGGATGGCCGCGGAGCCGTGAAAGTGGAGGGGGCTGAGGGAGGGCGGGGAGGAAGGTCTGAGGGCGGACCTAGGGGGGAGGAGGAGGAAGAGTTGCTGCTGAAAGGAGGTGGCGAAGGAGGAGCCGGAGCAGCTGCTGCCAGCCGGCGGGCACCGGAGTCCTGCCCGCTGTCGCACGAGTAGCCACGGGCGCGATCAGGGCCAGACGTCTCCTCCTCCATGATCACTTTGGGAGCGGGGGGAAGACTTTGCCCGGCCGTGAGAGCTGGTCTGCGTTTTTCTGGCGCGGCGGCGGCGGAGCAGCGGCAACTGCCGGGTCCGAATCGGAGCGGCCACAGCCTGGGGCGTGTGCGCCCCGCGCGGAGCGGGCTCGGGTTCCCCACGGAATGTCCCCGGGGCGCCCCGCGCGCTGACCCCCCAGCCGCCTCCGCCTTCGGCGCCTGCTGCCTCTCTCGGGCGGGCTCGGTCTTCGGGACTGCAAGCTTCCCGGCTCCTGGGCAGTGGGGAAGCCCCCGGGGGCGGGTGACCTCAGCTGGCCACGACCTAGTCCTCCCCCGTGCGTATCTCGCTTAAGATGGCAGCGGAGTCAGGGGAACTAATCGGGGCTTGCGAGTTCATGAAAGGTGAGCAGCAGCCGCCCCGCATCCTCCAACCCTCCCTCGCCCCCAACTCTTCAGTTCTACCCCTACGTCCCAACCGCTGTCTCCGGCTTTCCTCGGGCCCCTGGTGTCCTGTAGCCGCTGCGCGCGCTCTCGTCCCCTCTCCGTACAACCTTCTCCCCGAGGACCCCCTGCTTCCGGCTTCTCTGTCTTTCTTGCGTCCCTGGTTCCCTCTGCAGCTCCCTCGGATGGCCTTCCCGCCCGGTAATGGGACAGCGCCGGGTTCGGTCCGGCTTCTGCACACAGCAGCTCGTGGAGATCCTGCTCCGGTTGATTTTTTCGGTCTCCTTTATCCCGCTCTTGGTCGCCTCGGTTTTCGGGACACCCCCCAGTCACACCTCCCTGTCTCTTCCTCCCCTCCTCTTCTTGAAGTCTTCGGAGCTGCAGGCTCGCCTCTCTTCCCCTTCCGCAGCTGCTGAGGTCTGGAGATTTCTGAGCCAAACTTGCATCTCCAGTTCTACGGGTACCCCCAGCTTCTGTCCGCTCCGGCTAGCCTGAAACAGGGGAGATGTGGGAACTCTGCCCCCACCTCTCGCCCCTAGCTGAGTGTCTCAGTTGGGTCCCCTTCTCACCTCTCTGTTGTGCTCTTGGGTCTCTGGGTTTCTGGGAGAGATCAGGTTTCTGCAAGAATTCCAAGTGTTACTGGGGTCTTTAAATAATGGGTAGCAGTTATTATTTTGATCTTTCGTGTATTAACCCCACTCTCCACGTTCAGCTGCCCTACTTCTCATATATTTTCTCCCGTCTTTTAAACTTGTCTTTCAGATCGGTTATATTTTGCTACTTTAAGGAATAGACCAAAAAGCACAGTAAATACCCACTATTTCTCCATCGATGAGGAGCTGGTCTATGAAAAGTAAGTTTCTATTTTTTTTTTTTTTTTTCTCAACCTTTTAGCCTGTTGGCTCTTTGGTGAGGGAACCCTGTGCACCTTTATGGCAGTTTTATTCACTTACACCCTCCCCCCCTGCCCCCACCAAGTGGTGTAAGTAACAATACCATTTTTTAAAGACTCAGGTGCTTGGGGAGAGGTGCAGGCAAAGTTAACATAATGTGAACCTGTCAACAGCCCACTCCTTTTAAACCTTTGTCTGTATTAGCTCTTCTTGCCACCACCACAAATTGCAACCTTCTGTTACCTAACACTCCCCAGAGTAGGACCAGGGAGACTCTCTGTCCTTGCTAGCCGCTGTAATTGGCCTGTGAATCAGCCTGGGAGTATTTATGGGGCACCCACAGAGTACAGGGAAGTGTGTGTATTAGGAGCACTTCAGCTTTCCAGTTCACAAGGCTTCTGTTGTCTCGCAGGATGTTTTTGTTTCTGCAGCTCATTTTTGGAAAGTGGGACATGTTTGGCTGGAGGTAGCTGTACCCAAGTCTTATCTATGAGTAAGGTTTTACCTGTGTGAGAAATTACTGGGTGATTTTCTTTAGGTGCCCCTAAGCTTCAGAGTATTACTTTCTTTGTCTTTGAGGAAGTGGTATAGGAGTGCTGATTTACTTTCTTTGGTTACTTTGCCTCTGTGGGATTAGGATTTGAGAGTGTAAAATAAGAATAGGGAACTGTTTTCTGTGAAAGACAATTAATTTACAGGGAAAGGATTATCTTAGTACTTTTAAGGGCAATAAAAATTTAATTAAAGAGAGATAAACCTCCACTCAATAAAAGCAACAGATAATAAAGAACAGGAAGGCTGAACTGACTTGAGTGTGTTCTCCTTGAAAGAGCTGGTGTTGCATTGTAGTCCAATATATTTTAACTTAAACATTTTAATTTGACTTTTGTTGTTTAACCAAACATGCAATTACATGAAGAGAGTTTAATGAACCATCGTAAGCTTCCTCGGACTTGTCCCCTTAAAGGGATTTTGGCCGATCTGCCTAAGGATTTGTAGGTACCACACAGGCATTTGAAGAGTGAAAGTATTTTCTACTTTTAGGAGCATTATCTTTTATTTGAGGGCAAACAATCTTTAACTGTCACTTCTGTCACTTCACCATAGGGATTCTTGAAACTGGTGTCTTGGGGAATTTCTCCTAGTGGTGCTGGAGGCAGGATGCTTCTTGAATGGCTGAAGGCCGAAGTGGGAATGAAAGAGCCCTTTGCTGCTGCTTATGAATGCCCAGAGTTGCTGTGGCAATGAGGTCTAAATCCGTGGTGTCAGATTACAGCTCTGCCCCTAGACAGAATGGAGGACTGCCTGGCCTGCTCCCTGACCCAGGGTACCTAGATGATGTCACTGCTGTTTATTGAGTGTGCACTCTGTTGTTGGCAGTGTGCATTGTTGTGGCTTTGTTTTCTTGGGGTTAGGGTTTGGGGACCTCTTGTGCATCTGAGGCTAGGGACTGTGTATGTGTCACAGTGTTCTATTCTGCAGTGACTGACATGCCGGAGGCTGTTAATATATCATGAAACAAGCTTCCATCGTTGAGGTCTGAGTTACTTCTTTAGGGATGGCTAAGTGGTAGATTTAGCAGAAAATGGCCTTTAACCACTAAACACAGTTGCTGGATGGTTTTTTGGTTGTAGTATTGAGCATATGTAAAGAACTGTTTTTGTATTTTAATGTTGGTATTTTAGGATAGGGTGACAAATCCCATTCCTCTTACATTTATTCTACTGTATTTCTGGTGTCTTATAAAGAAAGACTCGCTGGAGAGACCATCCCATTTCTATTATAAGTTTCGATGTCATCTGAAACTATGACGAGGACTCCAGTATGGGCAGAGCATACATTTCTCTTGGTTTGGACTTGCCCAGCTGCCTTGCCACAGCGGTGGCCATGGTTCTGATTAGCAGTGATTCCATCTTTTTTGTGGCCCCCAACATATCACTCATGGCTAGGTGCTGGAGAGTATGGCGATGATGAGTGCGCATAGGACCTTTGAGGAGCCACAACCCTATAGGGAGAATGACAGTAGTGCACTGAGCAGTACAGAGAGAGAACTGTCTTTAGGTTAACATAGGCCCTGTGCTAAGAGGAGTTCCCAGGCAGGTGGGAGCACGTTTGGTTGAAGTGTTTAGAAAAGGGCTTCCTGAAGGACTTACAGTTGGCTTGAAGGATGGACAGAGTTTTATCAGGAGAGATCCCAGAAACAAGAACAGTAAGAATGAGGAAGGAGGCTCCAGAGTGGGTTCCGGGACTAGTAAGTCCCCCAGTTTACCTGGTGTGTATTCAGGCCCCATGGGGGTGTGCAATATGAAGTTGAAAGGTCAGCAGGGTGTAGACTGAATGGCGGGGTGGGGATCTGCTGTTTGGTTGAAAGCCTTTGGACTCCTGCAGGGTTTTGGGGAAGTCCATGATATGACCGGATTGGAGCTAATGGCAAATAATGGCAAACATTTACTGAGTGTTTAAATTCTTGCTAGGTGCTGTTCTAATATTTGTCCCACAAATATTAATCATGAATTCATTTTATTTTCACAACAATTCCACGAGGCCAGTGCTGTTATCATCCTTAGTGTGCAGAGATGATGAGAGTTAGGGTACAGAGAGGTTAGGTAACTTGCCCAAGGTCACAGAATGAAGACGTAGCAGAGCTGGAATTGGAAACCAGACCCTCTGGTTCTGAGATACGTATATCTTCTCTCAAAAAGTTAATATTATATTATCATCTAAGATGGGTTAGTGGAAGTAGAAGCCCACTTAGAAAAAAATTCTAGAATGTTCAAGGGGAAGAAATAAAGGCCTAGAGTAGGGTTGGTGGCAGTGGTGGTAGAAAGAAGAGCTCTGAATCCATGTGACTGGCAACAGATTAGTGGGTGAGTTGGGGGTTGCTGAGGCAAAACAGGAGGCAAAGAAGTCCTTAAGATTACCTCGGTCCCAGGGAGCCTGCCGGGGCCATTCACTGAGCAAGTAGTAGTGTGAAAGAATTGGGATTAGTGGGGACATCAGGCATTCCATTTTGATCATGTTGAATTTAAGGAATTTAAGGGCCATTGCATAGACTTGACGTTCTTAAATTTGGGGAGTTTTCCCCAAAGGGTTGATAGAAACTGCGAGAATGATGTGATTTGGCAGAAGACAGAGGAGATGTCAAGGTCTGTATTTCACAGGCAGGGCTAGGAAGAGAGGAGCAAGGGAAGGAAGAGGAAATAAATAGAGAAAGAGGTGGACAGACGGTGGAGAGAGAGGTGAAAAGAAAGAGGGACAGAGGCCTGGGAATTCATCTTGTCAGCGCTGCTTCTTTGGGGAGTGCAGAATGAGAGAGTCTACAAAGCCCCTGGAAGCATGTGTAGTAACCTGTGTTCTCTCTGTGGAGGATGTCCTGTGGGGAGAAAAGTCTTGACCGTCAAATCATACTTACACCTCTCCAGGGAAAGGAGTGGGTTTACATACATTATCACACAGGCCTTGTACAGCCTTATAACTTTGTACTTACTCACTGAACGTATAAATGAAATGCCACCTCTCTGGCTAAATTATCACCTTGGAAATGCAACTATTATTTTTGAATCAGGAAGTAGACTCTAAATATTAGGCTGTAGGTCCTCTGGACGCAGCTGTGTTTTGCGCAGATGTTTAGTTAGTTCTAAGAGGAATGATAGTGCTCCATGATTGTAATGGCAACCTTCTGAAAAGCCAGTAGAGAAAATTTAACCAAGTGGCACCATGAGGTGAGGTGATTTATTAGAAATGAAAGTCTGAATTTTCTGTGTGATTTTAATACAGAATTTATCACCTTAATATAAAGGCCTGAGCAGTTTTAGTAAAATATGGTTGATAAGAAAGCCATACATTTATCCTTGGGTTATGATTTCACAGATCAGGATTAGAATCAGAGTATAGGCTAACACACCCATGGGACAAAAATAGCCCCATAAAAAGGGAGCCTTTCAAAGATTTATCTGTATTTGATTAAGCTACAAATAACACGCAGCTCTCCAGAAAGGCTAATTCTTTGGTTTTGGAATGGGGCCCTGTAATCCAAATAGAGGCTTACTTTTTATAACTTGGCTCACATATTTTTGGCTCAAAAGTTAGTGAGATGAAATATGTTAATTGTTGTAACCTTTGTATGCCCCTCCTGACTATGATGATGGGAACAAGGTTGGATGTTAACACATGGAAAGCCAGTTTTCTGTGAAGGATAGTGTAGAGGATCTCCATTTCCAGCCTTGTCCACTTTTATCTCTCCTCTCACTAAGTTTGCAAAGGAAAGGTATTGAGAATGCAGGAGGGAACTTTTCCTGGACATACTCTGGGGACTGAATATTAAGCAGTCTCTGAAGTGACTCGAAGCATTTCACCCACTGTTTGGGTGTATGGAAGAATGAGCAGCCTCTAATGAGGACTAATTAGCTCAATTGAAGATTTAAATAATTAAAATGTTCAATTTTCATTTAAACTCTATTAGAGCATGCTGATATTAATGCAACCAGGGATTCTTGGGTAAATAATGTATAGAAGAATGATTTCTTTTATAGTCTATAGAAGAGGTATGAGTCAGAATGTGGATCAGGACATCTTTGAGAGAAATACAGAAAAACTTCCCTTGCCTGGAAATATTTGTGGGAATGGAGTGAGAAGGAACCCTTTTTATTTTTGATTTTTGTTTTCAATTTAGTGTGTGGCAGGGGTGTCTGGGTGGCACAGTCCTTTGGGTGACCGACTCTTGGTTTCGGCTCGTGTCGCGATCTCAGGGTCGTGAGATCAAGCCCCTTTTCAGCTCTGTGCTCAGAGGGGAGATGGGTGGAATTTCTCTCTCTCCCTCTGCGCCTCCTGCTCGTGCTCTCGCTCTCTCTCTAAAATAAATAAATCTAAAACATTTCAAATAATATGGCAAGTAGGTTAATTTAAAGGAAAGGCTAATGCTTTTTATGGACATGCACAAATATATGATCTTATAGAGTCTTAGGGCCATCATTTGGTACCCCAGCTCTCATTATCAGTTGCTATGATAGTGAAAGAAGAGGAGATATAGTTGAATTTTGGAATAAAAAGAAAATCATAACAATAGCTTACATTTATAGTCCCATGCCAGGTAGTATTCTTGTGCTCTGTATGCATTCATTCAGTCTTCAGAAGAACCCTGGGAGTTAGGTGCCATTATTATGACCATTTTACAGATGAGGAAGCTGAGGCTCAGAGGTCACTGAGCTCGTAGTTAAGTTGTTGAGCTGGGATTCAAGCTGTGGGTAATTGGCCCTGGAGTTCATGCTCTTAGGCTTCTAGCAAGTTCCCAGTTGTCTTGAGCCGGAGGCTGGTGGGGAGGGTGCAGAAGGGCTTCGCGCCCCCCCCCCCCACCGGCAGGCCTGGCCCTTCTAACTTGAGCGGCAATGGTTTTGGTAAGAAGCAAGCTGCTGACATTGTGGGCACCAACTTTATGTCTAGGCCATATCTAGGAATGGGTGCTGGTAATGAAAATGGTTTTTCCACTTCCACTTTTGTGGGTGTAATTTTGCTTTTTTTCCCCTTTCAGTGGACTAAATAAATTAATAAATTGAATTAATTATCATTCTATATTAATTGGATGGATGAAAACAAAAGAAGCCCAGCTTCTGAAAACTTCTTTTACAGGCTGTCCAGTGAAATGTTGTTGGTTCTTAACTGTTGTAACTTAAGATATAATCGTTTCTACATAGAATTCTCCTAAAAACTCAGAAAGAAAGCTTTTTAGCTTTAAAAGATGACGTGTTTACCCCTTTCTTCTCCCTTTCTCCTTTCTTCCATCCTAACCTTGCAAAAATAACCCAGCAGTGTTCAGTGCTACTTTTTCTCCTCCTCTGTTTTGAACATGTAAGTTTTAGGTGTGTATGTATGTATGTGCGTGTGTATATATAACCACCAAGAGGACCACATAGTATATGTGATGAGGAAATGCACATTTCCGTGTATACACCAACCAGCCAGTTCTAAATTCTGTGGCATACTAGAGTCAAATTTTACTTTCTAGGTATTGATTTAATTAAATACTTGCTGTGCACTGGTGGTGCAGTCTGTTAGGCGGCCAACTCTTGGTTTCAGCTCAGGTCGTGATCTCCGGGTCATGGGATTAAGCCCCGAGTCAGGCTCCCCACTCACTGTGGAGTCTGCTTGAGTTTCTCTCCCCTTCTGCCCCTCTCCCCTGAGTGTGCACTCTCTCTAGAATAAATAAATAAGTCATTAAAAAAATACTTGCTGTTTTGACTTATTTTAGACCTTCATAGTGGGTAGTCTGTCTCTAATCTTCATAAGGACAAATTATGATTCAGTTCTTTCAATTTGCTTGAGATGAGCCTGACAAAAACACAACATTTAACCAAGGTGCTACGGACTCAGTTAAAACTCAGTGCGGTCTTAATCAGGCGGCCGGACAGAGGGATCCAAATGGGCTGTCGGAGTGTCCAGTGGGGAGCTGTCTGCCGTCCAAGTTCTTTCTATGCCAAATCACCCCGGGGCGGCCTCATTATTCTGTTTGAAGTAGATTCCTAAGACATCAGATGTTCTCACTTGTAAGTTCTTAAACACATTCCAAAGCCCAAAGCAAATGACTTTTACTTACCCACAGCTTTAATACACCTTGGTGCTTAAAAGGGAAAAGCAAAAAGACCCTTGATGCATTTTCATAGGAAGTGAAAAAAATGAAACTTAAAACTTAGAAATGATTGGAAATTGCTGGAGAAGGAACCACCATTTAGGTGAGCTAGCTTTCAGTGTGGAGTTCTGTGCTAAAGCTTTGGGGGTACACAAATACATAAGGCAGTGAATACAAACACAGTGAAGGGCAAAATATGGCAAGAGCTGCAAAGGTATTTTTTAGGAATCCAAGAGACATGGAGATTATTACCACCCAGGGTGATAACAACTTCATAGCGGGGTTTGAACTCGCATTTGAAGGGCACAGAAGAGCAAAGAGTATATTTTACCATCTCTGTGAGGACATGTACTACCTGCTTTGGCTTACCATTGTATCCCTACAACCCAGCACGGTGCCTGACGCACAGCTGGTGCTTAAGACATTTTAGCTGAATGAATGAATGAGTGAGCAGAAGAGGAACTTGGGAGTTAGCAAGATTCTGTTAGGTGAGGCAAAATGTTTGAATGCAGAGAGGTCCCGGGTGAGGCTGGACACACAGTTGGAGACTACATGGTGGAAAGCTGTTTGGACCTCAGTTGTGTGGGTTTATCAGTGGCAGAGAGCTCTGGTTTAGGCTGGGAAGTGGGGGTCTGGTTAGGCTGTGGGAGGACTGGATTAGAGTTGTAGCAGTGGGAACAGAAAGGCCAGAGGGAGACAGGGGGAAGAAGCTAGAAGGGATGGATTGACTGTATTTGGGATTGACCAGGTCAGGGAGGTGGGTGAGGAATTGAACACGTAAGTTCAAGGTTTCTGGCCTGGATGACAGGATGGGAGGAAGAGATACATTATAGTAGGCAATTTATGTAAATCAGAGAAAGGTTTGCCTTTTTAATGCTTGGTTTTGTTTTGGGGATAGGGAAAGGAAGTAAAAAGGGGGGTTTATAATGGAAGTAAAAGGAGGAATCTTTGTCTTTTGTGATCTTTAAGGAGAAAACAGACAATACTTGCTCAGGAGTTTTAGATATTTACTTGTTTAAAAACTGAGAAGGTGGATGGAACAGTGATCTGAAGTTCCCTTCTGACTCCCTGATTTGAACTGGGCTTTCTAAGCTACGTGTCAAATTCATTGTTTCTCTAAAACAAACAAACAAAAAACAAAAAAAAAACAAACAAAACTTTTTTTGAGCTTTACTTTGAATTTACCTAAAAAAAACTTGAGTTTTGTTAATCATCTAAGTACTTCCAGGACCACCAAAGAATCAGATGTTGAATGAGAACCATCAAAATATCACCTTACTTATTGAAAGTATGTACTGTTTATTTCTGGTTCTGACAACTTGGAAACATCTGGTGAATGATCACAGTTATTTGTAATTGACAGTGAGTTCCTTTATAAGAAATAGTGTGTGTGAATTATAGTTTTTGAATAAAATGTTTTTTTTTTAAAGATTTTATTTATTTGAGAGAGAGAGAGAGAGAGAATGAGCAGTGGGAAGGGCAGAGGGAGAGAGAGAAAGAGAGAAGCAGACTCCCTGATGATGTAGGGATGCATCCCAGGACCCCGGGATCATGACCTGAGCTAAAGGCAGAGGCTCAACCAACTCAGGAGCCCCTGAATAAAATGTTTCATGTATTAATCTGTACACTTTAATATTTTGGTCTTAAAGATGTTCACATTCTATTGATGAAGAATTTGCTGGTTTGGACTTGTTCTTTGGTTATAAAATTTAATTTCCTTTTGGAGAACCAGGAAAGATGGTTTATTTCACATCTGTTCTCCTTGATGGGTATGTTCTAGTAATGCATTTATCTGATTGTGTTTGGGAATGTGGCATTCCAGGGAGGCAGCTCTTACAAGTGAGTTGGGAAATCACATCTTGAAATATGAAAGCAGTTTTATAATTTGTGGAACTTTTCTAAGGTGAATCTGCATTTCCGCCTTCTTGAAGAATTTACTGCTTATGACTTACCTTTTGTTTTTCTGTAATACTCAGACTCTATTACTATAAGTTCATTGGTTGTACAGTTTCACTGTAATTCAGGGATGGTTTTAGCTGCTTCTAAGGAATGAAGGGCTCTCTGTTTATGTAGCAGATGGTGCCTGTTTGCTAAACATCTTGTTATCTTTTAGTGGCTTTAATTTATTCAGACAGTTTTTATTGATAGCTAACTACTAGGAGTTGAGTACGTTTTAGGTGCTGCTTACTATTGGGTTAGCTTTTGACATTACTGTCAGTGTAGCAGCCCCTAATCGCTTCCTCCTCCCTATGGTCTTATGAGTCTAATATACTATGGACGTAGAAACCAGACATCATATTTTACTGGCCTTTGGTACAAAATAATATTAAATAGACCCTGTATGAGAGTGGAACTTTCTTATAAACACGGCTAAAGGGCATGGGTTTTGGGGCACCTGTGTGGCTCAGTTGGTTAAGCATCTACCTTCGGCCCAGGTCATGATCCTAGGGTTCTGGGATCTAGCCCCACATTGGGCTCTCTGCTCAGCAGGGAGTCTGCTTCTTCTTCCTCTTTCTCAGTGCTCTCTCCCCCTCTCTCAAATAAATAAATAAAATCTTAAAAAAAAAAAAGGGCATGGATTTTGTGGCAGGCTTTAGAAGAAACAATATGACTTTGTTTATTGGCTCACTTATAATTCTCATTTTTATTCCAGATTGGGATTTCTGAATAACTGATTGGGACCCTTGAATAACTGATTTATTTATTCATTCATTTTTTTCCTCCCCCCTCCCTCTTTCTTTCCTTCCTTCCTTCCTTCCTTTCCTCCTCCCTCCCTACCCGCCCCCCTCTTTCTTTCTTTCTTTGCCTGCCTGCCTGCCTGCCAGCCAGAGGGGGAGAAGGGGGTAGGGGCAGAGGGAAAGGGAGAGAGAGAATCTCAAGCAGGCTCCATGCTTCGTGCAGAGTTGGACATGGGGCTCGATCTCATGACCCTGAGATCAAGACCTGAGCTGAAATCAAGAGTCAGCTGCTTAACTGACTGAGCCACCCAGGTGCCCCAAATAACTGATTTCTTACTGTATACATTTCTCTTTGTTTTAAGAGGGCATGGTATTGATACAGCATTTCCATTAGTCTTGGTAGTTAGTTATTGATTCTCTGCAGCTGGATTAATCTGAAATGTTAAAGATTTTTTTTTTCCCCTAAATGTGAGATAAAAAGGTTTTAAAAAGGCCTCTTCTAGGAAGCTGTGAATGATGGGCTTGTAAAAGAGTGCCTTTCCTGTTCTGATAGCCCCTAACTAGGGTCCGACTTTGCACCTGTTTCACAAGCCCCACAGCAGATTGGCTGCAGCTCTAGAAAACCCGAAAGTAAAGGCTTAGGATGATTTAATGCGGCAAAACTCTCAGAACTGAAGGGGCTGCTAAGACAAAAGGAATTGGGGTGATGTATAGTCAGGGTGAGTCTTTTCAGACTGGGGCTTACTTCTGGAGCAGGCCACCTGGGGAGCAAGCCGGTGATAAAGACACAGGCTGAAGGGGGGTGGTGGGGCTGGACTCTAGACCTTTCCCCGGCAGTAGAGAGGTGGGCCATCCTGCTGTTCTCCTTCCCCTTTACTGCCTTTACGTCTTAGGTCATTTTTGTTAATTTTGTCCAGTTAGTTTTATTATGTGACCATCGATAAATAAAATGTAATACCTGATATCTCTCCCCACATTAATCTGGTGTATGGCTTAGAAGGATTAAATGGAAACAGGCAGGGTTTTTGCAGATGAACCAACCACATCTCAGTCTTTCATTCCTTACTCAGTCATCTCTGTGCCAGGTGCTAGGGATGTAACATGACAGTGAGCACATTCGAACCCAGCTCCAGGTTCCTGGAGCTTCTATGGTCCAGTGGGCGATAGGGAGGATATTGGTTAAATATTCAGACATAGGATTATTTGTAAGTACTCTGAAGGAGAGATCTAAGAAGCACATAACAATGGAGCCTGGCCTGTGGGGGTGGGGTGGGAGCGTGGGGGGATGTGTGAAGTGGGGTGAGGGCCGAGGTGGGTGTGGGATCAGGGAAGAAGTCTCTGAGGAAGTGTGAGTAGAGCTGACACCTAAAGGGTAGGTAGAAGTTAATTAGGCCTGGGAGGGTGAATGTGCTAACAGCCTGAGGCAGGGACTAAAAGGAATAGCTTGGCTGGAGCTTACTAGTATTAAAACCAGGAAGATGAAGCCCCAGAGAGAGAGAGAGAGGTAGGGGCTGCACCAGCCTGGGCCTCCAAGTGTTTAGAGGGGTAATATGATCTTCACTGGGTTTTAGAGTAATTGTTTTCCTTTCCTTTTTTTTTTTTTTTTTTAAAGATTTTATTTATTTATTATTTGAGAGAGAGAGAGATTGAGAGAATGAATAGGAGGAGGGGCAGAGGGAGAAGCAGACTCCTTGCACATTCGATCTTAAAGAGCAGAGAGCCTGAAGTGGGACTCGATCCCAGGACCCTGGGATCATGACCTGAGCCGAGGCAGACACTTAACTGACTGAGCTGTCCAGGCACCCAGTTATTTTCCTTTTCAAGGCCTTAGTTGCTATGAAATGTGAGGAGGGTACAGGGCATCAGTCATCATCTGTCTTCTATCAAAGCTGTGAGTATGCTGTCTGCATAGTCCTCTCTCCCTCAATATCTGCCATTGAATAAAGAGGTTAATTTATACTGCTTGAGAATGTTTCTGTGGGAGTGAATTTTAATTTTGCCAGTGCATTCCTGAAGAAATCTCCTATTGTTTTTATTACTGTGAGTCTCAGAGGGGGTTTTCATTAATTGACTTGCTCCAAAGAGGGAAGTCACAGAATGACAGACTCTGATGCTGGAAGCTTCCTTGATACCATCTAGTCTGTTGTTTGGCTTTAAGGCAAAGTGGCAACACTAACCTATTTTACAGCAGCAGCAAGGCCTTGTTCCTTGCCCCAGGGAGGGAAGGTACTAAGTGGAGAAAACTTCCTCATATTTCTGGTGTTGTGGACTTTCCTAAAAACCTAGAATCATGTACCAAACACCAGGAGTCAGAGTCGATACTGGCGTTCACCCCTTCCTTTATGATCTCAACAAATGTCAAACTTCATGCAGGCGAATAAATGGTAATGAGATCAAGCTTCCTACCTTATGAAGCCACTTTGTGGTCTGTGGGTTTGTTCCCCAGCTGTGCAGAAAGCCTAGTGAATTTCAGGGAGGAAACTCTGAGGTTCTTCCCCTTCTTTGAGGAGATATTCTGAAGGAAATGCCTTTGTACCCAGACTCAACGCACTGGGAGGGTGGAATGCACCCATTAGGGCCTGTAGCCCTTGGGAAACATGAGAACTGTTGAATGGGTTTGTCCAATATATATAACTAGAGTCATAGACTCTTTTTTCTTTTTTAAAGATTTTATTTATTTATTTTTGGAGAGAGAGTGCAAGTGAGAAAGAACATGAGCAGAGGGGAGGGGAGGGACGGAGGGAGAGGGAAAGGAGAGGGAGAAGCAGACTCCCTGATAGCAGCCTGAAAGGGAACTTGATCCCAGGACCCTGGGATCATGACCTGAGCAGAGGCAGATGCTTAACCAACTGAGCCACCCAGACGCCCTAGAATCTTAGATTCTTTAGACTCTAGTATATATGCATACATACACACACACACAGAGTATATAATATATCTAATAGCCTATAATGTATATAATAACTAGAAAGCTGATATATGATATGATATAACATTTGGAAAGAACTTTAGAAGCCTTAATTCAGCAGCTTCATCTGAGATGAGGATGTGGGGTCCCATAAGGCACCAGCCAAGAGACACTGTGATCAAGTTGGGATGTGAACCCCTTGCTTCCCAGTGGTCTTTAGTTTTCTATCAGACTCTCTGTGACTGACATGAAGCTGGGGAGTTTCTCCGATGTGCCATCTCTCTTCCCTAGAAGTCAATGTCAGTGTGTGGTTTGTTATGCCATAAGGGCTTGAATGTAAGCCTTGAGTTATAAGGGCTTCGTGGTGTACTTTGATCTTAGATTAGTGTTTGCTGAGCAGTTGAAGCCTTTTTGAAATTTGATTATTATGAGTTTCAGCCATATTAAGAACTTCATCATGTCACTGGAGGGGTGTGGATAATATTCCAGTTATAGGGAAAATATTAGGTGGTGTGTAGAGCCCATGGGCTGCACTCATTAATGTCACCAAAATTTTATACATATTCACACATATATATATAATCTCACTGTACTTTGGAGGTACTCACTGTATGTAATCTCATATAATCTCACTGTACTTATGCTACTCAGCATTTATCACACTGTGATAATGTTTACTTGTCTTTTCATTAGTTGGTGAGCTCCTTTTAAGTAGGGAATAGCAGTCTGCAGGCTTTCAGTAAATATTTGAGTGAGTGAGTGAATGAATAGACAACAACTGTCAGCAGTGCTGGTAAAAAATTGAAGAGTTGGTATGCCTTACAATAATCTTATGGAATATTTCCATCCTATTTATAAAGAAGTTAAACAGTTTTTTTGTGGGGGCACCTGGGTGAGCATCTGACTCTTGGTTTTGGCTCAGGTCATGATCTTAGGGTTGTGAGATTGATCCCCACGTCGGGCTCCACATTCAGTGTGGAGTGTCTGCTCAAGATGATCTCTCCCTCTCCCTCCCCTCTTGCCCCTCCCAAATAAATAAAATTCAAAAAAAATTTTTGCATTGTCAGCACTCTGATGAATATACTAACTTATAGTGCCTTGCCCAGAGTAGGTAGGTGGTCATAAACTTTGTTGAATGAATGAGTGCTGCTTGGAATATGGCTTATCTTCTTGCTGAGGAGCTGAAAATTTTTAGATGAATCTTCTGATACATAGAATAAGATACAATAGTGCTTTAAGGAACGGTTTCTCTGAGAATGGGCCCACTTAAATTAGAATTTGTTTGAAAAACCAAACAAAATAATGATATGTCATACACTTCACAAATCTATGAGAAGAGTTAGACATTTTGGGTATTGGCTTGGCTTTGGGTATTGGGTATTGGCTTCTAGGCCCAATTTATTTTTTACTTCACATCTGTAGGGCCAGCACTGTGGGTGCTAGGTGACCCTGTGGGTATTGGGTGACCCTGTGGGCAGTGGATGACCCTGGTAAACGATTGCTTTGATCTTGGGCTCCCATTTCTTTTTTCTTCCCAGAAGGAGATGATTCTCCCTTCCCTACTTACAAGACTCCAATTCTTTTAACTTCTTTCCTCTTGAAACAGGAAAGAATTTGATTTTAGCTATTTATACTTACCAAATAAAAGACAGATTGACTGATTTTTACTGAATAATTCATGAGTTTCATTCTGGTTCTTGACCCATAATTTGCCAACCTACAAGGGAAATTTTTTTTTTTAAGATTTTATTTATTTATTTGACAGACAGAGATCATAAGTAGGCAGAGAGGCAGGCAGAGAGAGAGGAGAAAGCAGGCTCCCTGCTGAGCAGAGAGCCCGACGTGGGGCTCCATCACAGGACCCTGAGATCATGACCCACTGAACCACCCAGGCGCCCCTACAAGGGAAAATTTACAAATAGATAAGAGAGATTAATTTGTTGGTTTGTTCCTTCATTGCTTTGGAGGGAAAGCTGAAGGTACTCTGAAATAATCAAATAATATATCCACGGTTTTCCCTGCCCAAATGAGCCCAAGTGAGACCAGATTACCCCTCCCTCTCCTACCCAAGAAAAAGTGGTAGCCATTGCTTGACTGTGGCTCTGAAGGCCTCTTCCTGGGAATTGCCAGAATGGAGAAGACTCTATCTAGTGTCATTGACTTCAGGCTTAGGAGTCCCCTCTGTCCTCAGGTTTTTCTTTCTTACATCTCTGCAGGGCTCATCTCTGCCATTTTTCCTCCTCTTTCACTTTCCCCGGGTTGATGACTTCCATTTCTTCTCTTCTACCCTGAGCCCAACTCCTTCATTCTCCTGCCTTGCTTACACGTTGCCCAAGTACATATTTTATACTCTCTAACACATTTGATTTATTTCAATTGATATCAATTGGTTTTTGTATTTTAATATTTCTCTCTAGTAATGGTCTGGCTTATTAAATGTGTTTCTATTTTCCCCCACCTTGGGTGAGGAGGATTCTTATAAAGAAGCACGTTGTTGCTAGGTATTTACCCCAAAAATACAAAATACTAATTCATAGGGATATGTACACCCCAGTGATTACAGCAACATTACCTATAATAGCCGAGATATGGAAATAGCGCAAGTGTCTGTTGATGAATGGATAAAGATGTGGTATGTGTGTACACACACACACACACACACAGGAATATTACTCAGCCATAAAAAAGAATGGAATCTTGCCACTTGCAATGACATGGGTGGAACTAGAGACTATAACCAAAGAAGTCAGAGAAAGACAAATACCATATGATTTCATTCATATGTGGAATTTAAGAAACAAAGCAAGTGAGCAAAGGGAAAAAGAGAGAGAGAGAGGGAGAGAAAGGCAATCCAAGAAAACAGACCCTTAACTATAGAGAACATACTATGGAACCATAGAGAACAAACTGCTGGTTACCAGAGAGGAGATGGGTGGGAGGATGGGTGAAATAGGTGACAGGGATTAAGGAGAGCACTTGTGATGAGCAGCAGGTATTGTATGGAAATGTTAAATCACTATATTGTACACCTCAAACCTAATACTCTATGTTAACTAACTGAAATTTAAATAAAAAAGTAAAGGAAAAAAAAGCTTGTTGTTGGAAGGTGTGTTCTTTATTCATGGCACTTTATCGTATCAAAGTTGGTGATAACCCAGAACAGTGTGAGCAGCTTTGACCATTTTCCCCCCAATGATCTTGACATTTTCAGAATGTATTTAGCCAGTCAGAAAACAATATAAAAACATAAAACTATATTATTATAAATACATATGTATTCTTAGAAATGCCAACACTTGTGAGGAAGGAATATATAAAATGGATTTAAGATAGTTTGTTGGCTTTGTATTTGCCTTCAACAATTCTGATTTTTTTTTTTTAAAGATTTTATTTATTTATTTGACAGAGAGAGATCACAATTAGGCCGAGAGGCACGCAAAGAGAGAGGGGAGGAAGCAGGCTCCCCGCCAAGCAAAATGCCTGATGCAGGGCTGATGCAGGATAAAGATCCCCAGGACCCCGGGATCTTTATCCGAGCCAAAGGCAGAGGCCCTAACCCACTGAGCCACCCAGGTGCCCCAACAATTCTGATTTTTGAAGACCTGTTTTAAATTGCTTTTGGCTGTGCAAAGGTTTTGACTGCATTTCTTAGTATGACTTGAGGCTTATTCCCCTTTTTGTGAAATATGAAAGCTGGCCCACTTAGCTTTAAGATGTTGTGATGTGGGAAACTCTGGGTTCAGGTTGCTTTTCATCTACCCTTTACCTGGTGTTGTGGCCAAGATGCAGGTATAGTGTCTTCTGTGTAGCTGTCTGATGCCCTTCCTGCAGCTTGTTTCTTTGAGGGACAGTAGAGGAAAGTGGGGGCAGGATCCTCTTATATTTCTCTCCTCCCCTGCTCTAGGTCTCTAATTGTCTTTTTGGAAATATGACCTCCTTGAACAACAAGGGGAGAGGAATTCCCAGAGCCTAATTTTACTGTTGGGAGCTCTGTGAGCCTCTGAAGGGGAAGGACCACAATTTCTTCAAAGACTTTATCCTTACCTCACTCAGGTTACTTGGCAATTTCTCTAGTGTTTTATAGTTATTTTTGTTCTCCTCTTATCTTTTCATCTTGATTGGTGTTTTCTGTCATTGCAAAACATTGTCTATATTTTCATTTTCCAAATCAGTAGCCATTGGTACATTTGAATGCTTGAAATGGGCTACTTAATATGATGGGAGAACTGAATTTTTAATTTATTTAATATTAGTTAATTAAAAAATTTTTATTTGAATATAGTTGACACAATATTTCATTAGTTTTAGGTGTACAACATAGTGATTGAACATCTGTATGCATTATGCTACAGTCACCACAAATTTGCTACTGTCAGTCACCATACAACACTTTTAAAATACCGTTGACTATATTCCCTGTGTTGTAGCTTATATCCCCATGACTTACTCATTCCATAACTGGAAGCCTGTATCTCCCACCCCTCTTCACCCATTTTGTTTGCTCTCTGGTTCTTCTTTGTGTTTGTTTATTCATTTGTTGTTTTAGATTCCACATATGAGTACAGTCTTATTTGTCTTTCTCAGTCTGACTTACTCCACTTAACATTATACCCTCTAGGTCCATCCTTGTCGTCACACATGGCATGATCTCATCCTTTCTTATGGCTGAGTAATATTCCTCTGTGTGTGTGTGTGTGTGTGTGTGTGTGTGTGTGTGTTGTGTGTGTGTGTACATACACATCACTTCTTCTTTATTCATTCATCTGTGTGTGTACACTTGGGTTGGTCCCATATCTTAGCTGTTGTAAATAATGCTGCAATATAAATAGGGTGTATAACTTTAATTAATTTAAATTTAAATAGCCACAGGTGGCTATTGGCTACCATGTTGGAGAGTACAAATCAACTTAAGGACATGGTTTGTATTTGATGTACTTTTTCTTGTCTTATTGGAGTATATCAGTTTACTTATCTGATGTTTGGTGAAACAGGTGTGTTTGTTAACCACGTTGCTTCCAAAAGTACATGTGGCTAAGTGGGCTGTGCAGTTAGAAACTATACAGTTTGAAACTGTAGTTGAAAATGAAGTTGGCTTCTAATGGTTAGTATGAAACTGAAATTAGATGCTTCAAATTTTTTGTGCTTTCCTGAAATTTATTCAAAGTGAATCTAAAAAGCTGATAGAACCATAACTAAAAATTCTAGATTCACCTTATCTTTCAGCATTCATGTTTGAGTAGGAGAAAACAAGATATATTAGCCAAGAGTGTTGCTTCCAATAACTCAAGGACAAGGAAATCTTTGTAGTAGAAACAGGGCTGTTTTCATCATGCTGGGAGGTGCTTATTTTTAGTTTTTTGTTTTTTTTTTCATTTTGATTCATTTGAGTGGATTCTTGTTGACCATCCAAGATGGGTCAGTAATTAGGTATAATAAAACATAGTTCATTTTGGATTCATAGGTTTTTTGTTTATACTTACAACACAGCAGTACACTGGGAACTTTAGAAATATATCAATAACTTTTTACATCAAATTATTGCAAGTTTCCTTTTTTGGCAACTCTGTGTTTTTAACTCTCATGAAGTTTGTGTATAGGACAGCTAATTTTGGTGTTACTGGAATATAAGTTCCAAAATATTACCAACTTGCTTAATGTAGATAAAATATACAAGTTTAGGGGCACCTGGGTGGCTCAGTCAGTTGTGTCTGCCTTGGCTCAGGTTATGATCTCAAGATCCTGGGATCGAGCCCAGCCTCCTCAGGCTTCTTGCTCAACAGGGAGTCTGCTTCTCCTTCCCTCCCTCCCTCCCTCTCTCTCTCCTCTGCCCTTCCCCCCGCTCATGCTCTCTCACCCACTCTCTCAAAATAAAATAAATAAAATCTTAAAAAAAATACAAGTTTAGTATTCCTATGTAAGACAAGTGGCTCCTGGCAGATTTGATGTAGTGTAGTGACATATCTATGACACTCTAATTTAGGTAGCAGAAAAAAAGTAAATGACTCCCTCAAAATAAAGGTCTTTGGGGGGTGGATTTTTTGGAAACTTGTTGATATTTAGTAAATTTATGGTCTAGGTTAAATTGAACCTGAGCATTAGTGAGCAAAATAGTCATAATGAGGACTCATTTGTTGAAGTTCTTTATTATGAGCAAGATATTCTTCTCAACCTATGCGGATAAGATGCAGCCCTAGAGAGAGAGGCTTACTCTGTAGTTGGGCAGGTAGGATCCACACTTTAAAAAAAAAAGCCAATTCAACACTAGTAATAGTGTCTCAGATGGTAAGTTTTGGGAACTTTGAGAGAAGGGTAGTTTTTCCTAAGGGTGACCGGAAAGGTAGGATTTGAACTGGATTTTGAGGAAGTTAGAGAGAAGCAGAAAGAGAAAAAGGAGGGCATGTCAGCCAAGGAGACCAGTGTGAGTTGAGGCTTGGATTAAGAATATGCCATGGAGGGGCGCCTGGGTGGCTCAGTTGGTTGAGCGACTGCCTTCGGCTCGGGTCATGATCTCAGGGTCCTGAGATCGAGCCCCGCATCGGGCTCTCTGCTCAGCAGGGAGCCTGCTTCCCTCTCTCTCTGCCTGCCTCTCTGCCTACTTGTGATCTCTCCCTCTCTGTCAAATAAATAAATAAAATCTTAAAAAAAAAAAAAGCTTCTGCACAGTGAAGGGAACCATCAACAAAACTAAAAAAGCAACCTATAGCATGGGAGAAGATACTTGCAAACGACATATCCGATAAAGGGTTAGTATCCAAAATATATGTGGAACTTAGACAACTCAACACCCCCCAAACCAAATCATCCGATTAAACTCTATGCCTTTAAAAAAAAAAAAAAGAATATGCCATGGAGTATTTGGGAATAAGGGATGGACATGGGTGTTGGAATACAGATCCTATATGGGGCCTTCAGGAGATAAGGTCACCCTGGAAGCTAGGGGCATGAGGTGTAGGGCTTTGACTGCTGGGCCAAGGAATTATTCTATGGGAGCAAGGAGCCATTAAACATTTTAGACTGGTGGGAATATACATGAGAAGTGAAATATTATGAAGATTAATCTTCGGAGTATAATACAGGATGATTGGGCAGGGGAGAGGCAGAATTTAAACATTAAGTATGTGAGATGAAGAGGCTCTGCCCTTTCGTTGCTAACTTAGGAAATGGACAAGCAAGGGATGACTTAAGAGTAGTGGCTTTTCTGGTATATGAGAATTAAATTGATATTCATTTGTTGTCCTGTTGTGATTGCAAGTTTTCCTACCTGAGTAACTGTCAGAAGCAAATGTTTTGAGTCTGGTGGACTGATTTGAAGGAAGGATGGGTGGAGTTTTAGATGTTCTGAGTTCCGGGTGATGGAAGGACCTGCAAATGTGAGGCTCGGAGGTAGTTGAAGATGAAAAGGCTGATGCTGGGTCTCGAGTGTGGAAGCCCTCGATCTCTCTTCCAGAGGGTTATCCGTGAAATTCATGATAGTAGGTACGAGAGAAACGCGGACTGCTGACTGTAGCCTGGAGATGTCCCGGGTGGGGAGAGGGAGAAGGGCCTGTGTGTCACATGATGCAAAGTTCAAGGAGAAGGACTGAAAGAAGACCACTAGATTGAAGATCCTTGAGAACTGAGAGCAGTGTTTGAGGAGAACAGTTAGAATTGGTGACTGAGTAGGTGACATATACAAGGAGGAAGTGAACGTATGTGTTATGTTCTTGTTGCTTCTTTTGTTGCCTGCTTTTCACTCCTTTTCCTGAGTGTCCTGGCAGGGAGACAGAAGGAGGTAGAACTCAGAACTGTCCAAACAGTTCCCTGTTAAGAGACTGGAGACTGGTTATAGTGATTTGTGATCCTCTGTAGGGTGAAACCGTGAGTTATTTGGGCTCTACGAATCAGTTGCATATTGAACCTTATTCTTGATGATAACTGAAATTTGTTTGCAATTTTAATGAAAATGAAAATGAGTATTGAGGTTACTGAAAATTATATTCCTACTAAATACTACTTTTTTATTTTAAATCTCAGTTTTTATGCAGATTTTGGACCTCTGAACTTGGCAATGGTGTACAGATACTGCTGTAAACTAAACAAGAAACTGAAAGTGAGTATTACGGTGATGTTTATATTTTGGTATTAAACATTGGGACTTTGACCACTGGGATTGCTGTGCACACACCATTTAGTTAGGTAATCTTGATCTTTGGATATTTATATGAGTAGTTCACCCAGAAGTTGAAACTGATCCACCTGAGTATTCCATAAAGGACATGTTAACCTCTTTCATTTTTCAGGATGAATTGAAATGTGAGCTCTAATGAAGTCATTGGAATAGTGATCTAAGAAAGAAAGCACAAATCCTTTCATGTTGTTGTTTAATGAGTCTATCAAATTCCCTCCTAGGATGATTTTTCTGAAACCAGGTGATAAAGGGACTCATCCCTGCATGGCAGAAGCTCTGGAGCCTTTCCTGTCTGATCAATATTGAAATTTTTACATATTTCTTGAAGGTCATCTTTGTAGAATTAACAGCTGAGATTGATGAACTAGTAGTGATACAACAGGGACTTTACCTGTTATGACAGAATTTGGGTTATACATGCGGTATTCATCTATATTTTTTATTTTACTTGTTTTTTTTCCTCTTAAACTCCAAACATATATGAGGAAAAGCAATATGTATACTCCTGGTTTTGGTAAATTTATTTCATTACATAGAAAGGAATATTTCTCTTTTTTTTCTTCCAGTTTTTTAAATGAGGATCTTAAATGTAATGTTTCGGTTTAGAAGGTCAAATACCACCTAGGATGCTGTTAAAGATGACTGGTAAATTACAATGCTCAGGTCATTTATTCTTTTTGCTGGTTAAAATATTACTGACGTAACATAGTATAGTGCCTTGTATATATTAGCTGCTTGGTGATTGTCTTTTGATTTGATTGATTTTTATTGAAATTAGGTATAAGACAGTCTGTGGTAGAGAATTTTCTGTAAAATATGTTGTGCATTCACAGATTTTTGCCATTGATCTGAAAATGCTAAATGGTCATGAATGAATACCAAAGAGATATTTTTTAGTCAATCATTTTATAACACAAGATCTGTTGGAATCAACTGTTTAAAGAATTAATTTATATTTGAAAAGATGTATGTAAATTCCTTTAAGTGATCTACATTCTTCAGGAAAGAAGCTACTGCCTATAGTTTAGAAATTAAAGTTGAAACTTTTGTAATCACCAAGGAAGCAAATAATATCCTAAAAAGGATTTAATATAAAAACGTAAAGTGAATTTTTAGTAGATGAATTAACAAGGAAAGAATAGTTCATAAATAATTGAAGCTTATTTCTTCCTTTTGAGGACCTAGGAATTTTTTTTGCTTTCTTAATTAGCCCTCTTAGTATGTAGTTGGTATGAACTGGGTATTATAATTAACAATTTGTGACCTGACTATTATTTAGAAGATTGAAGAGAAGAGAATCATTATTTTGAAAATAAATTTTTGCTCTGACTTGGTGTTCTATTTACAGCTGTTACGTAAGAGTAGTTGGCTTGAGTAAGGCTATTTTTTCTACCATATTCAGTACCAAATCCTAGAGGTAAGTGTATACATGGACCTGTTTCAATTTGTTTTCATTTACAAAGCTTTCTTTCAACATTATATGAAAGCTTAACAGAGTTTAGCAATCCCTTGGGTCATTTCAGCGATCAGGTAATCTGATGGATTCCTAGAAGGACATTTTTAGCTTTGATACAGCTAGTGGGCACCCTGTTACTTGCTGAAGGAATGAATGTTCAAAACCCAAAGGTTAATAAGTCATGGGTTATTTCCAAATATCCAAGTAAAATCTCTATATTAGGAGAAAAAGACTGACTTTACCAATTCAAAGCTATAGTTGCTTCAGCCTTATGGAATCTCAGTTTCTTTAGCTATAATTCTGGGATTATAGAGCTCCCACAGAGGGGTGGTTAGGATTATATTAGAAAATATACGTAAAAAGTCTTTGCAAATTGTAATGTCTTATGCCGAAGAAAGTTACTAATGGAACATTTATGACCTTGGGTGAGAAATAACAGTAAGAGTTTTTCAACCCAGTTTATGAACGCCTTCTCTGTCCCGTAGCTATTATTTCCATATTCAAAAGCTATCTGAAATAATTTTAGGAGTTGAAATGACCATTTAGTCTAGCCAGTTAATTTTATCGGTGCAGAAAGGGAGGCCCGGGAGAGGCAGGTGACTTGCTCAAGGCTGCAAAGTAAAATGGGGGCTCAACTTCAAGGCTCTTGACTTATTCCTCTCCACCTTGTTTGCTAGTGGAGCCACTGTGGTTTATAATCTTTCCACTTGTGCTCACAACACTGCCCCAGCTGACTTCACCTTGTCCCACAGGGGTCTTGAGACTCCTCTGCCTCGTTTGCTCTGGGGACTGTGACTGTCACTCCAGCTGCTTTTCTTCCAGGAACCCAGACTCCAGACTTTGCTGCTTTGAATGGACCCTTCTCCTTCCGTACCTCCCGCATTTTGTCTCCCTCACCTGCATGTAGTCTCCAAGTCCTCAGGCTCCCTGTTGTTGTTTCTCGTCTGCAGCCCATGTTCACCCATCTTGGTGAGACCTTTGGGCAACTTGCTTCCATGCCTTTCGTCTTGCTTGCCTTGACAGCTGCCACCCTTGGTGTCTTCCTCAGTGGATGATTTCATGCGCTAAGTCACTGATTTCCCTGGAGATCATGGTACACTTATCATGGAGATAAAGTGCCCAGCCGTGCACTTTACCTTGAGCCACAGCGGTTGCTCCACACGATGCCTTGTGACGTCCAGTCTGACTTGAATGCCTTTTCTCTGGTTTGGTCACTCCTTGTTCTTTACACCTTCTAGGATCTCTTCAATCTACGGGAGAAGGTGGAGATGCCTCCCGTTTTCCCAGAATTCTCTGTGCAGATCTCTATTACTGAAGAATTATAATTACCCATTGGCATTGCTCTCTCTCACTAGACTAGACGCTCCTAGGAGGTGGGGATATGACATTTAATTCTGTGTCCCCAGTGCCCGGCATAGGGTCCCCAGACACACTGAAACTTCTGTTGATGTTATCATGAGCCCCTTGACTTCATGATCCCCCTCGACTTAACAGGTCCTCTTTTAGCCTCTTGCCTTTGGAGGTTTCAGAATACCCTGCCATCCCTGTTGACATCCTCACTATGCACTGATTTCTTAATCCTTTTCTGTCTCACTTTGCCTTACTTACCCTGCTGAAACCGCTCTGGTGACCTTTTTTTTTAAGGTTTTATTTATTTGAGAGAGAGAGTGCACATGAGCCTGGGGGAAGGGCAGAGGGAGAAGCAGACTCCCACCTACGCAGGGAGCCCAGTGTAAGGTTCCATCCTGGGATCCCAAGACCACGATTTGAGCCGAAGTCACATGCTTAACTGACTGAGCCACCCAGGTGATTTTAAACACCAGATATGACGGTGTTTACTTGGTCATCAAACTCTACTTCTCTGAATAATTTGGCACTATTTTAACCGATTACAACTTAGAATAATTCTGTGGTGTGGTTTCCTAGCTCTTTTAGGCATGTCTTGTTTTCTACTTCAGTAATTTTTATTTCTTCCAATAAAGCTTTTTATGTTTTTTTTCCTCCTTTATTTGATACCTTATGTAGATAGGTAATATTTTGCAGTGCATTCTAAATTTTTAATTTTTATATCATCAAAAGGTAATTTTTTCAGGTTGATGATTTGAGGTAGTGATTTATTGCTATTTTTCATGTGCGTCAATATGCATTCTATTCCCAGTGACTTTCATTTTAATTATGTTGATTAGAATGGAACATTATGCATCAAACATCTACTTAGATTAAAAAAACCAAAAGTAGGGGTACTTGGGTGACTCAGTTGATTAACGGTCTGCGTTAGGCTCAGGTCATGATTCTGGGAGGGAGCCCCATGTTGGGCTCCCTCCCTGCTCAGCCTCCCTGCTCAGGAAGAGGCTGCTTCTCCCTCTTCCTCTGCACCTCCCCCTCAGCTTGTGCTCTGTCTCTTGTTCTCTCCCTTGAATATAAATAAAATCTAAAAAAACCCCACCAAAAACAAAAACCACAAAACAAAAACCAAAGGCAGAAATTACTACCATCAACAAAAAACCCCATTTTTTAAAATTTTAAACTGTATTTAAAAAAGTATCAGCACTAAGTGTTGTGCAGTGATAGGTTGCAGTTTGCAGTTTCTGGTCAGTAGTTTCTGTAACGAGGGAAGCAGTCCAAAGAAGGAAGACTTATTGAAGTGAGAAAAATTGGTAAAACTGTGTATGTTGTTTAATGTAAAATGCTATCAGTGATTGAGAGGCTAGACCAGAACTTAGTAATTTGGTATTTTAAGAGATCCATAAACCCCTGAAATTATATATAAAATTTTATGTGTATTTACATTTTCCTCTGAGAAGACTCATAACTTTTAAACCAGTTCTTAAAGGGATTCTTGCCACAGACAGTGGTAACAACACAGGGCTAGAATATACAGGCTTCTCAAAGGGAAGATGGTTTCTAACAACATAGTGATATTTTAAAAAACAATACCTTCTTCATACTTAGCCATGTAAGAAAATCTTTCAATGACTGATACAATAATAGGAAAGTTTTATAAACATATGATTGAACTAGCTTTTCCTAAAATGGTCAATACGGGTTTTTTTTCTTTTTTTTAAAAAAGATTTTATTTTTTTATTTGACAGATAGAGCACAAGCAGGGGAAGTGCCAGGCAGAGGGAGAAGCAGACTCCCTGCTGAGCAGGGAGCCAGATATGGGGCTCCATCCCAGCACCCTGGGATCATGACTTGAGCCGAAGGCGGACGTTTAGCTGACCGAGCCACTGAGGTGCCCCAGTGGTCAATACAGTTTTAACTGTTGATTTCACTTTTCCTCTGAGAAAACAAAAACCTCAGTCTGTGGAAAAAAAAAAAAAAACAGACCTAAGAGCATCACTGAAAAAAGGGGACATTTTCTAGGGCAGTAATTTCTTTTTAATACTGCTTTTACGATTCAGCAGGACAATTACAGTAATCTTGAGGACTGCTTTTAAAAGGTTTAAAAGAATATTGATAGAAGTGTAATTTTAAATGTACAAAATATCCCACATAGCCCTTTCAGGGTAAAAGGAAGGGGGGGGTAGGCCTGGTGAAATGGACGATTGTATTAAAGCATTGGAAGTGCCTGGCAGATGGTGGGGGCTCAGGGACTGTCCTTGTTGCTGAGTGAATCAGTGCAGTAATCCTTTCCGCTAACCGGGCACCGGTATGGTATCAGGTGATTGTACGCAAGAACTCTTTTGATATAATGATCGGACCACCCTCTTATTATAACTACAAAAACGTGTTGAGATTTCTTCATGAGGTTATCTTCTGTTTCAGGTTCATAGGCTTTGGGGGGAAGAAAAGCAAGTTGCATTTTGGAGATAGTTCATGTAGTTTCAAGAGGTCTCGCGTTCTAAAACAGTGTTAATTCACATGGGAGTGAGCGTATGTAAAGTTTGCAAGGCACGGATTCCTTCCTGATTCCCATTTAGAAATCTTGAGGCAAGAAGATCCCCTTTAATGGAGAATCCCCAAATTTCATCAACCAAATTATCATCACGGTCAAATAATCCTTATGAGCAACTTTTCTCTGACATGTTGACTTCTGCTCTGATCAAATGTGCCATTTCACTGATGAAACATACTGGGTTTGAAATAAAATGGACCATACAGAGACATCTTTTTCTTTTTAAAGAAACTACTCAACCTATTTTGTTTTAGCTCAAAATAAAAACCTAAACCATATTTTGTTTTGTACAGCCAAAGAAAATTTTCAAGAATATCCCTTTCCTGAGAAAGTTGGAGGTAAAACATGTAGAGGTCATGGCTGCTGACAGGAGGACCTGTTCATTTTCTCGCTTTTGCAATGAGATGACAACTGATTGCTTTGGAGACGCTGATTGCTGCGGCCATTACTGGGCTAGCCTAGTCACCTGTAAGAGAATGATGCGTTGGGCACCACAGCCCCCGAGCTTATAATCTACTTAATCTGAGCACCATCACTGGCCGAGCTTGCTTGTTTAGGGAAGTGCATGGGCTCTATTTTTTTGTTATTAATTAAAGAACATATTGTCCAGGCTGCACTAATGTCTTCCTTAGCTCTATTAGGCTCATTCACACGGTTTAATTAAACATGGTGTTCTAACCAAATGACTTGAAGATTTTACTTCTAAGCATGGCAGACAACTTTACCAAAAGGCTGCTTAAAAATCTGTGTTTCTAAATTATGCATTAACTGTGTGTGTGTGTGTGTGCACGCATGTGCACGAGCTCATTTTGGCTTTGAGCTTAATTACACCACCTGGCGCCACCTCTTGTTTTTGAATGGTTGAGTAGTTTGTGGTCTCCTGCCCTATGCTGAGCAAGTGCATGATTTCTATATGGCACCTCCATCCGAGGATAGCCTGGGCTCTCTGTGATTCCTATAGCATGGCGACATTTTCTCTCTCTGAATTGCCGTGGCTTGTTTTTCTCCAGGAGTGAGGTCTCCAGAATGCAACCTTTCACGTAGTGTTCTTTTATGAGATAGAAAACGTCTGACTGGGGTCAATACCCTTATCTTAATTTTTATTGTTCTCTCGTAGCTGTCAGAGTACTTTGGTTTACAAGTACCGTTAAACATTTATATGCTAGATTGCATGCTTGTCATGATTTACATAGCAAGTGGTAAAACTCTGACTCTCAGGTAAGCAGTCCAGCTCTGGAAATTTCTGGAGGTTTGATTGTATTAATTGATATTCAATACTATATTCTAGATATAATATTCAATAGATATTCAATACTATATTCTATCTTTTATCTATTTTTTTTTTACCTTGCTAGAGGAAATAATGCTGTCCCTGTAATTAAGATCATTCCATTGGTCTTTGCTCTGCGATGACTGCATCCCTAGATAGTTGTTCTCTTTTGTTTGTAATAAGCCTTGGTCAATATTTCCCTCTTGGTTAGCATCAAATATTCATTAGACTGGGAAAGCTTATGAGGCTAGAGACTGAGGTTCTGCTCCCTTGTTACCCCATCATTCAGCACCATCTTTGACACGTAACAGCTGCTCAATTCATGCCGATAAAGCCAATAGAACTTTCTTAAGCCACAGTATCTCGGCACACAGATCCGGCAAACTGGTTGCCTATGGGCTGCATTCAGTTTAGTAATGTTTTCTTGGGCATGAATGCTGTTTAAAATTTTTGAATTCATGGTTAACATCTGTTATTTATGAAAATTTCCATTTAATTCTGGATTTTTGGCTTCTCTTAAATATTAAAGTATGTGATTGTGGGCCCAGATTCCTACATGGGAGTAGGAGGTTGGAGCTAAGTCTGCTTGGGATAGGGCATGCTTTTCTAGTTTACCAACTTACCCACTTCAAATTCTTGGCCCCTGAGGGCATCTGAACTTGGAACCTCTGGAATAATGCCATTTAAGGCAGCTCAGTTACTGAACCATTAAAGGAACTTTTTGTAAGGTGTTATCATCTGGAATGCAAGAATTTACAAATTGTGATACAGTTTTCTGAGGAATCTGGGGAAATGTGTTTTTAATAACATGCTTTTAAAAGGCATATGGAATTATTTGGAGTTCCTAAGATAATTTAAATATGTCTTTTGGGGCTACTTGACCAAACGGACAGTGTTTTAGGAGCTGTGTAAAACATTTCCAGGGATTGACCAGTCACATTTTCATGTAGCATAGCAGATTATCAATGTGCTCTCCCTAGATCAGCAACGTCAGCATTACTGAGGAACTTGTTAGAAATAACATTCTTGGCCCAGCAATCTGTGTTTTAATAAGCCCCCTAGGTTACCCTAGAAGCAGCCTGTTAACAAGATGAAGTATAATAATTAAATATAATTTAGATTGATATATTTTTAAAGATTTTATTTATTTATTTGACAGAAGGAGAGAGAGACAGTGAGAGAGGGAACACAAGCAGGGAGAGTGGGAGAGAGAGAAGCAGGCTTCCCGCCGAGCAGGGAGCCCAATGTGGGCCTCGATCCCAGGACCCTGGGATCATGACCTGATCCAAAGGCAGACGCTTAACGACTCAGCCACCCAGGTGCCGGATGTTTGTTTTTTATTTCTGAAAAGTTTTAGTAATAATTGATTAATTCAACCAATTTTTTTCTTTTTTTTAAAGATTTTATTTATTTATTTGATAGAGATCACAAGTAGGCAGAGAGGCAGGCAGAGAGAGAGGGAGAAGCAGACTCCCTGCTGAGCAGAGAGTCCAATGTGGGGCTTGATCCCAAAACCCTGGGATCATGACCTGAGCTGAAGGCAGAAGCTTTAACCCACTGAGCCACCCAGGTGCCACCTTTTTTGCCAAATTTTTTTTTAATGCATGTTTATTTCTTTTTTCTTAAGATTTCTGTTTTTAAGTAATCTCTACACCCAGCAGGGGGCTTGAACCCACAGCCCCGAGATCAAGAATCACATGCTCCTCTGACTGAGCCAGCCCTGTTGGCAGCCCTGTTGGCCTGAGAATTATTTAAATTTTGAACTGTGAAACTTGTTTTGGCCTTATAATTGGGATTTACACAAACAAACTCAGCAAGAGAGTTCTGGATTTCTTCCATCTACCATACTCGCTGAGAGAACCCCACTCTCTAGGACCTGACATAGGAGATGTTGGCCTAGTAGCTTTTGTTCTCTTGGTAAAAGAGAGACACAGAATTCTCAATGTAATTAAGCCTTGCCCAGGACCTCTGGTTTGGGAGTCACACTGGTCTGGTCAAATTGGACCCCTTTGGTAGTGTTTCTATGCTTTAGGGAATGATAGAATGTAGCAATAAATGTTAGCTGTCCTTATTAGAGAGAGCTGGCTACATCCACTTAGGTTAAGGGGGTTCAGAAGGCTGTATATATGTGAATGGGGACTGCGGGTTATCATTTGTAATTGGCCATGTGCAGGCTTGCTGCAGAGCAAGCAAATAGTCCAGAGGTCTTAGTAATTCCTTCTGACATTCTCCTCTTTATATTTAAGACTACGTTCATTTGTTTTACCAGGTCCTAACTCTGTTATTGTACAGTGTTTTTGTAATCTCTGAACTTCTCATGTAAAGCAAAAAGTTGTCTGTAGTAGAGCAGGTAGCTCACTGAAGCTAGAGGTGATGGTCTAACTTTGCAAGTGCTCTCCTTTTTCTTTTCTTTTTTCCTTTTTTAAAGATTTTATTTATTTCTTTGAGAGAGGGGAGATAGAGAGAGAGAGAGAACAAGTAGGAGGAGCAGGAGGGGAAAAAGCAGGCCCCCTGCTTGCAGGAAGCTGTTGCAGGACTCGATCTCAGGACTTGATCTCAGGATCTTGGGATCCTGACTTGAGCGGAAGGCAGATGCTTAATCGACTGAGCCACCCAGGCACCCCTGCAAGTGCTCTCCTTGAAGGGCCTGGTCAGCAAACCGAACCACAGAGGAATTGCACCAAAGTAAGGAAGACGAAGTTCAGTTTGGAGGCATGAAGTTTTCTTGGTATTAGGGCAGAATCTGAGAAAATATCTATTGGGCTCATTCATAAATCAGAGTCTCCAGTCTGTGCCTTTCTCTTCCAATGTTCTTCTAGTTCTCTCCAAAGTTCTTCTAGGAAAGATCTTGAATATCTTTCTTCAGGGATGTTTCTCTAAAGGGACTTGAGTCATAGGTGTCTCCAATGAATTGTATTGTTTCTTCTGGAATGCTTTAATATGTAGTAGGTCATTTTTTAAACCTTTTTTTTTTTTTTTTTAAATTTCAAGTAATCTCTACATTTAGTGTGGAGTTTGGATTCATAACCCTGAGTCAAGGGTTGTATGCTCTATTGACTGAGCCAGCCAGACGCCCCATCCTTGAAATTTTTTATTCCAGGACCAGAATATCTGCTATGTTATGATAACATTGCTGGTGTAAGACTGGGGCAGGGTGACCTATGAGAGGAAGGCCTGGCCATGGCCAGGAAGGAAATTAGGACAAGGCCAGTAAGACATAAGAGTTTTCTCTGTTATCATTTATTGTGAATTAGTTTTGCCTCCTTGAGTGAGAACTGAAACTTTGTGATCTGACCTGGGACACACTAGTCAACCTTCACTAGGCAGATCATTTTTTGACTGTAATGCTTATGAGACTTTACTGAGAAAAACAATGGAATTCCCAAAATATCTATGCATGGTAAATGCTAGGAGCTTAAAAAATTTTCCTGAAAATTAGAAAGCTGTAGTTAAAAAGTTAGTTGTTGTAATGTACACCATGATGATCATAGTTAATAATACCATATTGTATATTTGAAAGTTGCCAAGAGAGCAAATCTTAAAGGTTCTCGTCACAAGAAAAAAAATTTGTAATTATGTATTGTGATGGATGTTAAAAAAATCTGTTTCCATCCTATAGGCAGCTTCTAATAGGAGATATTTTAAAATAGTTAAAATTTGAAGGTGTATTTTGTGAGAATATTCATTATCTGATGTAATTTCTAAAAGCTTATAAAATTTAAAAATTCTTCTAAAGTCCTTAAAAATTGAATTTGTATTATATTTACTTTAAAAAATTTATAGGTTTATAGTGAAAAGAAAGTTTCTTTTAGAATTTCACCGTCTAGCTTCATTACAGGATGGTCTCTGCAACATATACTAAGGTATATCCCATACACTTTAAAAAGAAGAGTGAAAGAACAAAAACCAAGCAAATGCAAAACGTTTGAAATCAACCAAAAAGACTATTGGTGACAAAAGCACAGCCTTATGAGTTTGTCTCTTTTGGTGAATGGATTTATAAAATAAATTTAATTTCACATTATTAAATAATAGCAGTAGTCTGTTGTGAAATCTAAATTCTTCCTGGAAAAGGGCATCAAAACAGACAATCCAAACTTCCAGATCAGTTGTGGGTATTTTATTCCCCACAGGTGTTTTAGGGAACTAGGAAATGTAATTAGTGACAGGCTGGGAGCCAAAAGAGCTGAGTCCTTATGCTGAGCCTGACTCATGTTTGTGGATGCCCGGCCTGTAGAAAGGCAGTCTTTAGGTTTGGGATCAGACACCATAAAATCTGCTTAGGTTTTACGGGCCTTGACTCTCCTTTCGGTAAATCAAGCCTAACTTATTGATGGAGAACAATAAATGGCAAAAACAAGCCAACAAATAATAAAATAATGAAAGGAAATGTCCAGTGGACAATGGTTTCAAATGGAGGAAGCAGGGCGCCTGGGTGGCTCAGTCGGTTAAACATCCAACCCTTTTTTTTCCTTTTAAAGATTTATTTATTTGAGAGAGAGCAAGCGAGAGAGAGCAAATGAGTGGGGGAAGGGACAGAGGGAGAAGGAGGGGAGAGATCTCAAGCAGACTGCAGGCAGCTGCAGTTTCCATTGAGCAAGGAGCCCTACGTGGGCTCAGTCTTACAACCCTGAGATCATGACCTGAGCCAGAACCAGGAGTCAGATGCTCACCATCGAGCCACCCAGGTTCCCCTAAACATTGACTCTTGATTTTGGCTCACGTCATGATCTCAGGGTCATGAGATTGAGCCCCACATGGGGCTCCAGGCTCAGGGGTGGGTCTGTGTCTCTTCCTTTCTCTCTCCCTCTGCTCCCTCACTCTGTCCCCCACCCCTACTTGTGTGCTCTCTCTCTCTCTCAAAAATAAATAAATAAATCTTAGAAAGAAAACAAACAACAAATTGTGGAAGCAAGGAGATATGTGTCAGCACACTGTTAGTGACCTTGAAGTCTTTAGATAACAAGTGCATTGACCGAACTGAATTGAATAAAATGTATTTTTAAAGCTTTATTTCGTAGGGGTGTTTTCATAAGCCTGCCTGGAAATGAGGACTTCGGTAATGAGACCCACTTTGAGGCAAACCCTTCCTTTTCGAAGTTCACTTTAAAAGAGCAATGCCATTTTCAGAATAAGTGATTCTTGATTAGGAAAGAAATGCCTAAAGGGATGGTGAGGGTTTCCAGGCTCATCGCTGGGATACATATAGCTAAGTCTTCTGTGGTTTCATTAAAGCTGGAACATTGCTGTTTCATGTAGCATAGATGTTAGAATTGGAAGAGTTTCTTTTCCTGTAGAAAATCACAGGGTGAATGAAGAAGGGGAGGTAGTCGAGCTCTCTCACATTTTTAAAGGGGCTGTATAAGCAGGTACTCTGTGGGTTGTGGTCAATGTATAAGATATAAAAAAAGCTGCTTTTATAGTTAGTTTGAATTTACAGACAATTATTAAAAGGTACCTATATATCTGTATTTTGAAAACTATTTGTCAAAATGCTGTAACTGTTTTGACATAAGAGGAAATTGAGCAGATTTATTGAGTTGCATCAGGTTCTCATTGTTTTATGTTTGAGTTTGATGACTACTTTGATTTCATTTTAACAGCTTTTTACTTTTCATGTTTAGCATGTATACAGCATACCAAGCTGCTAATTTTGGGATTTAGTTGAATACTTGAGCATGTGGCATATTGCATGGTATAGAGCAGGTGCTTAATAACTGTTTGCTTGAATCCATGTATTGTATTAAGATGTTTGCTGATCCAACCCTTTTGATGCTTCATCTTTTCCCATTAACCATTTATTTTCAGATAAGTAAAAGGGGACTCTTTATAGAACATTCTAGAAAGAAAATATGAGTATTGATGTTCTGTTAATATTATTATTAGTGCTCTTAGGAAAATAGAACGATTGACACATTTAAAAATAAACTAAAATATGAAAAGTTCAGATAACTTTTCTGGGAGTGGGTATGGTGTTTAGGGACAGAAAAAGGATGAATAATTAGTCAGCCTTAAAGAAGGCTGAGTAATTATTGCCATTTGTGTCAACATGGAAGGACCTAGAGGGTATTGCGCTAAGTAAAATAAGGCCAAGAAAAACATATATCGTACGATTTCACTTATATGTTGAATCTAAAAAACAAAACAAATGAACAAACAAATAACAATAACAACAAAAAAAACCCCCACAGACTTATAATACAGATAATGAACTGGTGGTTGCCAGAGAGGAGGAAGGGTATGTGGGGTGGATGGGTGAAGTAGATAAAATGGGTAAAGAGGTGCAAACTTATAAACTAAATAAGTTACAAAGATGAAAATTGGAGCATAGGAAATATAATCAATAATGTATTAATGTTTTATAGTGACACATGATAACTACACTTATCATGGTGAACAGTATAGAATCAGTTTGTTGTACCCCTGAAACTAATAAAACATTGTATGTCAACTGTACTTCAATAATAAAAATTCAAAAAAGAGAAAAGATGATTAGATTTTATTATAAGATTAAGTTTTCAAAAATATTCCCACTAGTAAAGACTCCAGTAATTTAATTATTTCCCATCGCATGTCTCCCTTCTTGGAGAGAAATATCTGTTCTGTTGTCAAATTTGCATCAGGATTGGGCTGCAAAAAGTCTACGGCCAGTAACTTTCCACCCTCATGTACAAACGGCATAGAAACGGAAGTTGAAAGTTGGTACATTTCACTGATTGTGATACATCTTAGAAGTTGAGATATTCATCTCCTGTATATTTTAACATTGTCTCTATGGTTATACTCTTTTTATTCCCTCTTTTTAGTCATACAGTTTATCAAGAAAGAAAATAGTGCACTACACCTGTTTTGATCAACGGAAAAGAGCAAATGCGGCATTTTTGATAGGTGCTTATGCCGTAAGTACTTTTTCATGATTATTTTCTATATTTGGGCCAAAGGAATGCTACACTGTCACATAAAATCCAGGCCACGTTCTCAGTGGAATTGGGAGATGGTGAAAATTATTAGCTTGCTGGGAATGGATGGGGACTACTATCCATGGGGTGTTGAACTCCCAGATTTTATTTCCTAGTAGCTAATGAGAGAATCTTAGAACCATAGTGGGTAGCTTGGATCCTGCAGCCGTATAGGTATTCTTTTAAAAAAAGAATATCCAGAAAGAATATTTCTAGGGAAAAGAATATATAGTAGGAGATTTTTATTTTTATTTATTTTATTTTGTTTATTTTTTAAGTAGGCTTCATGCCCAGTGTAGAGCTTGAACTTACAACCCTAAGATCAAGATCTGAGCTGAGATCAAGAGTTGGACATGTAAGGGACAGAGCCACATGGGCGCACCTATAGTGGAAGGTTGTTTTTTTTTTTTTTTTTTTTTTTCCAAAAGAGAGGGCTGGGAGGGGCAGTGGGACAGGGAGAGAGAGAATGTTAAGCAGGCTTGCAGGCTTCATATTGGGCTCAGTCTCACAACCCTGATTATGACCTGAGCCAAAATCAAGAGTTGGATTACTGAACCATTTCAAGTTCCCTGGTATAGTGGAAGATTTTTAAAGACTGTTGAGGTGTGCCTCTTTTGCCAAAGAGGAGATCATAGATTGCATGGGGGGTGGGTTATTAGTATTATTTTTATCAACCTATTTATTAATCTGTACATGTGTTTGTAGTAGGCAAACTATATATAAAACCTCCATATATTACAACTTCCCTAAGAACTGGATAGGACATTCCCAAAATAATTTTGATTGGAATTTTTGTTCTCTGTAATTGCTAAAATGTAAATCTGAGTTCCATGTGGATGTGCTGGAAAGTTTTGGTGTGATTATTTCTAGAATTTTCTATATATACTGGGATTGGACAAAACTTGGAAGGCAGAAACCATCAGGGCTAACATTCCTCTGGAACCTGTACTAGCTTTTTTTTTTTTTTTTTTTTTTTGAGATTTTTTATTTATTTATTTGACAGACAGAGATCACAAGCAGGCAGAGAGGCAGGCAGAGAGAGAGGGGAAAGCAGGTTCCCTGCTGAGCAGAGAGTCCAGTGCGGGGCTTGATCCCAGGACCCTGAGATCATGACCTGAACCGAAGGCAGAGGCTTTAACCCATTGAGCCACCCAGGCGCCCCCCTGTACTAGCTTTTTAGGGACATATGTGATACCCACTTAGGAGTATGTTGGTCTAAAGGCAGGGGACAGAGGCATCCTTTCTGATCATCCTTGGGGAGGGTCTGTGCATCTCTGAAGCCTGGAAGTACATGCTGTGGGGACCTTTCAAGGGCCTCCTTCTGAAGATCTTGACGGAAGGAGGTACCAGCTACTATCCATCAGATTCTGCCACATCAAACCAGAAGCCCTGGGGGGAAAAAGACCAGAGGTGGCACTGGAAAGACTGTCAGTTATTCTAGGGTGCAGGCTGAGAATAGTGACCAGCAGACAGCCTGACTGCAGCCTGGGGCCGTGTTTCCAGGGCTGAGATGTCCAGCTCTGCCCCTGATGTAGCTCCAGTAAAGCCTGGTACCATCCCTTGCAGTACTTTTCCTTTTCACTCTGTAGGCATCATGCATGGTATAATATCAAGAATCATGACTAAAAACATTTTTTCATCCTGAAGCGTCTCTGGAATAATGGCTAAGCCACTTTATCTCTCTTCACTTGATTTAGTTTCCTTGTAAAATGATAGGGTTGGCTATAATGACCTCTAGGTTTCCTTCCAATTCTGAGGATACGAGGATTATTTGCAGTGGTAGCCAGACTGTTGCTTTTATTTTAAAAGCGTGCACAAAAAGCTGGCTGTTGGCGTGAAGGTTCAGTGAAGTGTGCTGGTAAGCTGAATTAAATAGGCAGACTTATTTTTCACTTTGTGTTGATAATTACTACTCTTTTGAAACTGAGAATTGGCACTGTGTTTAGAATACGGAGCGCTTGTAATAACCTCTGGATTCCAGCCATGTGAGCAAGCGTGTCTTTCCTGAGGGGTTTTGTGATGTGTGAGCATGTTCTCTGGGAGTCCTCTGTCATAAGGGATTGCCATCAGGAAGAGGTCACCCGCTGCTCTCTCCTCTCCTTCCTCTCTTTCCCACTCTCTCCTCCTCCCTCTCTTCTTTTTAATGCCCAGCCTTCCATTTTCTGGGGTCATCCTTAATTTCATCAGTGGTACCTCTAGAGTTTTGAAAGAAAGCTCAGTTATAAGAGATGCATTGAGCTCGGGATACGATACATCTATCACAGAAGTTTCCACCACTTTAATGCAACCAGATGAAGGGAGGATAGTCTCAGCAGGATTGAAGAAGTGCTGGGGGCTGCACGAGCTAGGCTTCCACGCTCATTACAGTCCAGAGAAGCCATGTAAAGTAATTATTCTTGTACCGTTCGTTTCCTAATTGATCTTCTTTTCCAGTTTTGGAAATGCACTCGCCAGAAAGCTTTTTGACACAACACTTAAAAAAATGAAAACCAAGAATTATATTCTTTCTTTAAAGAGGATTTGGTGCCTTACTTTGTATTGTGTGTATGCATTTAATTGTTGGCACAAGTTTTGTAGAAAGAGAGTCAGTAACGTGCCTTATACATATATCTCAGTGAGTTACAGATATATTAAATGTTGCTATTTGGATAAGCTGGAATCTTCTGGGGATCTTCCTATTATTAAGGTCAAATATCCAACTGCATGTTTGTATCGCCACATTATATATTTAAATGATATCTCACACTTATTTATTTTTAAGAAAGATTTTATTTATTTATTTGACACAGAGAGAGATCGCAAGTAGGCAGACAGGCAGGCAGAGAGAGAGGAAGGGAAACAGGCTCCCTGCTGAGCAGGGAGCCCAATGTGGGGCTCGATCCCAGGGTCCTGGGATCATGACCTGAGCCAAAGACAGAGGCTTTAACTCACTGAGCCACCCAGGTGCCCCGATATCTCACACTTATTGTGGCAAAACAGAGCTTTTATTCCTTTTTTCTCTGAACCTATTTATTGCCACAGTCACTGCCTACTTAGTAATTGGACTACCATTAGTGACTTGCTGAAGCAGAGAATAGTAGTCATTTTTATTCCTCCTGTTTCCTCTTCCCACATTATACTCATCAGTAAGTTTGAACAGCTGTGCCTCTAAAACATATATTGAGTCAGAATACTTCTTTCTATCTCTGTTGTCCCCTAGCTCTAGCCACCAGAGCATCAAACACTGTTTCCTTTTTACACTCTTGGTTTTGTTTAATCACAGTTGCCACACAATTGTCAGAAGAATCTTTAAAAAAATATAAATTAGATCATTCATGGCCCTGTTTCAAATCTGTCTAGTGCTTGCTCACTGTTCTTGGCATTAAATTCAACCTCCTTACCAATGCCAGTAAGATCCTCCCTGATCTGGCCCTGCCTACGCCTGTGTTCTTCTTGCTCAGGATGCCCCCATCACGCTGGCCTTCTAACCATGAAAATCTCAAGCTTATTCCCACCAGAAGGCCTTGATGTTTCTGTTCTCTCTGTCTGGAGCATTTTTACCTAAAACCTTTGCCTTCCTGATTCCTTGTCATGTCACTTCCTCAGAGAGACGTCTTTTCAAGTTTTACTCTCCTCCCGCCCCCCCCGCCCCCAGTCACCCTCTAGTCCCTTATTGTTTTGTTTTCTTTATAGCACTCTACTCTTTGAAATTATCTCATTCATTTATGTATTTGCTTGTTTATTATCTCTTTCTGAGACTAGAGGGTAGGAACCTTGTCTATTCCGTTCATTGCTGTGTCTAGGAGGGGATAAAACAGTTAACAAGGGGTTAGGCCCAGCAGTTCGCCAGTTGAATTGGAAGCTGGCCACGATGGAGCCTTCCTGTTATGCTGAGTCATGGGGAAGTCCAGTGTGGGGGGGAGTCCCAGGGAAGAGATGAGGTGGCCGGTGTGGAGGGGCATGGGATGCTGCAGACTGCAGCTATTTACCAACTGGTTGGGAACTATTTCAGTATTTCAGCACTGGGCATCAGCTTAGAACTGTGCCCTACACATAGTAGGTGCTCTGTGTCTACACAATGAATGAACAATGCGATGACAAAATATGGAAGAAGGAAGGAAGGTAACTCCCTTGAGGTACCTTCAGAGGGAAACAGAGAATGATCATATCGGACATGAAGTGTAAAGTGGTATCTTCGTCATTACCAGAATGTTGTGATCTTGACTGGGTCCACTCTGACCTTTAAAGATGTAGAATCAAAGCAGAGATTAGAGTCCAAGGGCAGTACCTGCTGCATCAAGTCCCATCATTACCTTGCCTTTTTTCTGAATAAACTTCTTTTCCAATTTTTAAAATTATGGTAAAATACACACAATTTAAAATATACTGTCTTGCCCTTTCTTTCTATTTATTTACTTTTTAAATATATTTTTTAAGAACTTAATTTATTTGTCAGAGAGAAAGAGAGAGAGAGTGAGCATAAGCAGGGGGAGGGGCAGGCAGAGGGAGAAGCAGGCTCTCCACTGAGCAGGGAGCCTGATGCGGGACTTCATCCCAGGATCCTAGGATCATGACCTGAGCTGAAGGCAGACACTTAACTGACTGAGCCACCCAGGAGTCTCTTTAATTATTTTTTTAATTGAAGTATAATTGACATGACATTATATTACTTTCAGGTGTACAATGAAATGATTTAATATTTGTGTATATTGAAAGATGATCATCATGCTAATAAGTCCAGTTAACATTCATCACCATACATGAGGACAAAAACATTTTTTTCCTTGTGATGAGTCTTAACCTCGTTCAGCATACAGCTTGGTAGCGTTGGGTACATACGTATTGTTCTGCAGCTGTCCTATCTTGCTTGTGAGTGTGACACCTTGTGCCAAACACGCCGCACAGACTCATGGCTTTGCCTGTGTTTTCTCTGTTAGATCAGGACTTTAAGTATGTCACACAAGCTTTTGCATTTCTATTTTCTTATCTCCAAGTGGGGGAGAGCCTTTTTACATTTTATCTCATAGCACTGTCATGAGTATTAAGTAGGAGATAAAATATAGAACATCATGTTCAGTAGGAAATCCACAAACCCTTCTCTGTGGGTGATTCTCATGCCAGGGTTGCTGGAATGATGTGGCCCCTGGAGATTACAGTGAGGCTAAACTGATACCATTTCAGGGAAGTCCCTCCCCATGAAGTATCTCTTTATTCCTGAGCTGTGACATCATCCTTCTTGAGATGAAGGGCACAGGTTTTAAGAAGAGATCAACTTTGTCAGGAAGATGTTTGCCTTCCAAGACAGTACTCAGGGCGGAGCTGGAGTTGCGGGTCAGGATGCTTGGACCACAGTGGCACCCACAGTCCTCTGACCTGAGTTTGAAGAGGACAGCCTGAAGATATGGCAAGCATGAATTGATTAGGTTCTTGCTACATGCTTAAAGACCAAATCCTTGCTAGTTACCATCTTGCTTCCAGTTCACAGAAGTATGATAAAGAGGTCAAGGACAATTTGGATCAGGCCCATGATGACCAGAGGATTGGAAAAATAATATGGGTGATAAGTTACAACAAATGTGATGGTTTAGCTTAGAAAATGAAGTTCAGAGTTAAAGAATTAAGATTTTTTTTTCCCTCCCAGATATGTGGGGGATGCTTAAGCAGAGGTGGTAACCACAATGTATTTTCCTTAACCCACTTGTTAAGTCCTCACATTGCTAAATAAGGGGTCTAATTATGGATTAACTGGAACTGGGCTGAGCCAGATGTCATGTCTGCATTAGAGATGACAAGGCTAAGGTCTGTAGACTTTGTAATCATGTCTGTGTCTGCTATTTATTCTGGAGACTACAGTTAACGCCTTAGTAGTTATATTCTACCTCTAAGTCTACTACTAATTGCAGAGAAGCCATTCTCCATCTGGTGTAGGGGTTGAGAGCAGCGATGTGAGCAGAGAGCCACAGGTTTGGCCTTGAAGCCGCTTGGTAGTTTTATGTCTTGAGCAGGTTATTTAACTCATTGAAATTCCTGGTTGGGTTTTTTTTTTTTTTTTTTTCATCTTTAAAATAGAGATAGTAACACCCCACCTAACATAGTTGTGGTGAGGACTGCTGGAGGTCATGCTCATGCAGGTGTCCTGGGGCAGGGCCTGGCATTTTAAACATTTAGGAATGGCTGGCAGCTGGCAGAAAAGTGTGGCCTCCCAGAAAGTTTTCTGAGCTATTGTCTTACCTCCCCTGAAGAGCTGAAACCTGTTCCTCCTTTCTACCCCGTTTTACACTTACGCCCTTCCTTGGCTCAGTGACACTCAGATGGTGGTTTATCTGTTGATTGCTTGGGATAAATCACTGGAAAGTATAGGATGAGATTTTTTTTTTTTTGTAGGATGCTATTTGCATTTTAAAGGAAGAAACTGTACGAACCAAGCAGATTTCTCATCTTTGAGATGTGTATTCAGGCATTCTTTAGTTCAGTAAATATTTATTTAGCTCAGATGTGCTTGACCTAGCAACCCAGCGCTGTGGTGGGCTCTGGGGAATACAAAAAGATGAAAAATAGAAAAAAGAATGAATGCCTGGCTTAAAATGGGAACAGATAAGTAATAAATAATTGAGAAAAATGTACAGTGGGTGCCAAATTGGATAAATAGAAATCAACAAGTGTTTTTCCAGCCCTTATACACGAGGCCTTATTATGGGAGTCGAGGATGCTAAGCTGAATAACTCTACGCCTTCTGGGGGGGGGTGTTTGGGGACCAGGGTCAAAGAGGGAGGGGCCAATGATGACCAACCCCAGTAGGCCAAGTTGATGAAGGAATATTGAGGGGGTGGGGGAGAACAGCATGGAGGGGAAGATGTTTTCTTGGGAGAGGAAGGGTTGGGAAATGATTAAATGTATTTTAAATATCTAGTTTGAAAAGGGGATAACTCAGTGAATTTAATTAAAAAGTTTTTTTATTCCTTTTTTAAAAATTGCTTATTTTTTCTTTTATTAACACATAATGTTATTATTAGCCCCAGGGGTACAGGTCTGTGAATCATCAGGCTTATACACTTCACAGCATTCATCATAGCAACATGCTCTCCCCAATGTCCATAACCCAGCCATCCTCTCCCTATCCCCCTACCCCCCGGCAACCCTCAGTTTGTTTTGTGAGATTAAGAGTCTCTTATGGTTTGTCTCCCTCCCGATACCATCTAAAAATGTTTTTGTTTTTTTTTTAATTTAAAAAGTGGCATAACCCCCTTATAGAAGAAAAGTAGGAAAATCCTCCTGCAATGACATTATTCTAAACCTGAATAGTTACTGAAGTATAATTGCAGTGTAGTTTTGTCAGCCTTTTTTCACTTGGCCTCCATATGTTTTGCCTTTTTACTACTTAGATGATGAAATAATATTCCATTTAGAGGGCATACCATTGTTTGTCTAACATTTTAGATGCCTCTGCAATATTTTGCTTTAATGTGACAAATATCATTTGGCATTCTGAGTATTTCTTGTTGTGGATTTTTGTCTTTAGGTCACCAGAAGTGGGATTAATAGATTTTTTAAAAATGTAAGCATTTCATAAAAAGATTTATTTATTTATTTGAGAGGCAGAGAGAGAGTGTGTGTGTGTAGGTGGAGGGGAGGAGCAGAGGGAGAGAGAGAATCTCAAGCAGACTCCCTGCTCAGCGTGGAGTCCAATGCTGGGCTCCATCCCATGAACCTTAGATCATGACCTGAGCCAAAATCAAGAGGCAAACGTTTAACTCATTGAGCCACCCAGGTACCCCTAAGCATTTTTTAGGTTCTTGGAGCATATTACCATATTTATGCCAGTTTGTACTAGATTTGGCAGTATGTGAAATAAATCTCCTGTATCATATACCTTTGCATATTGGCTGTAGACATTAAAAATCTAGAAACATAATTAGTGAAAATGATACCTCATTGTTTTACTAATCATTTTTTGATTATTGATGAGATTTATTATTCCTGCATTTATCTGTAGCTTTATTAACATTTGACTAGTTGGTATTTTGCAAATCTGTTTCCTGTATTTGGAACATTAAAAGTTGAAAAATAGGGCGCCTGGGTGGCTCAGTGGATTAAAGCCTCTGCCTTCAGCTCAGGTCATGATCTCAGGGTCCTGGGATCGAGCCCTGCATCGGGTTCTCTGCTCAGCAGGGAGCCTGCTTCCTCCTCTCTCTCTCTGCCTGCCTCTCTGCCTACTTGTGATCTCTGTCTGTCAAATAAATAAATAAAATCTTTGAAAAAAAAAAGTTGAAAAATAGGGGCACCTGGGTGGCTCAGTCATTAAGTGTCCGTCTCCGGCTCAGGTCATGATCCCAGGGTCCTGGGATCGAGCCCCACATCAGGCTCCCTGCTCAGCAGGAAGCCTGCTTCTCCCTCTCCCTGCTTCTTCTTCTCACTCTCCCTGCTTGTGTTCCCTCTCTTGCTGTGTCTCTCTCTGTTAAATAAATAAATAAAGTATTTTTTAAAAAGTTGAAAAATATCAGTCTCTTTTTTTCCTCTAAGAAAATCATTTGTTTCGGGACTCCTGGGTGGCTCAGTCAATTAAGTGTCCGACTGCTGATTTTGGCTCAGGTCATGATATGGATCAAACACTGAGTTGGGCTCTGTGCTCAGTGGGGAGTCTGCTTGAGATTCTCTCTCTCCCTCTGCCCCTCCCTGCCCCACACTTGCTCTCTCTCTCAAATAAATAAATAAACATAAAAAAAGAAAAGAAGTCATTTCCCTGAATCTAATTTGTAGCAATAGATGTAGACCTCTAGAAATCACACCCATCAGTCCAAGTTTCTGTAAGAAATTAGGAAATCCCAAAACCTTCTGTTTAAGTTCTGTTACTTTTCAAAAATGTGATGTTAATAAGTACATACATCTGAGTACAAAGGAACTGCTGATAATGGATCTCTTGATTATTAAATACCTAGTGGTCTACTGAATACGCAGAAAATTATATTCAGAATAGTATTATTTAAAAGTGGTTCATGTAGATGTGCTTAAACCATTGAAAAATGGTAATCTAGGCCAACTAACTCTGAATTTGTTTCTGTTTTTAACATTTGGGACAAACATGTTAGTCTTCTTAATCTCTAACGTACAATTCATCTGTAAATTGCAGTTTCAAAACTGCTTTAACTTGTCATCAAAAAGCTATAGGTTAAGCACGTGTTATCTAAAAACACAGGTGAAATCATCAAGAAGAATGTTGGTTCAAAATAATAAAGGCATTTACCTTAAGTATTTACTGAAATAGTCATAAAGCGGATGTCAGCTGGTAATGTTCTGTCCACCTCTGTGGCTTCTCAGTACCTCTAACAGATAGCGTTTGCTTCTTCGCTTATGGAGATTGTGGAGAGGAAGGGGGAGGTGTGGCTCAAGGCTGGGGCAGGGCAATTTCCTGTTTTGCAGTTCCTTCCTTTCAGAGCTTGATAGGCAAGAATGCTTTTGTGATGTTGCCTGTAAATGGGCCAGATGGGCTTTTATCTCCCTGGGCTTATATTTTTGGTGGTTTTAAAAACAGGTGAGGCTCCCTAAGATCATACAGCATTTTCAATTTTAAACTCTTTGAATTTGGAAACTCTTGTTAGTTTTCAGCATTTAGGAGGAGCAATATTATCCTTCATTCAACCCTTCTGCCCACCTTGCATGTGACATTTTGCTGTGGGCCAGGAAAATCAGCTGTTTGCTTTTGATTGGTGAAAGGTGTGTTTCTCAAGTTTAACTGAATAAATCTTTTCAGTACTTTTTTTTTTTTTTTCTATTCTCCTTTTGGCATCCTGGTAATGAACTTCCTCTGAGCTGTAAATAAGCTCACACATTTATATACACATACATCTGTTCACACACACACACAGCCCCTGAGCACATTGTATTTAGTACATAGATTTAAGTGCTGATACACTATGCTTGCAGCAGTGTACCCACCGATTCTGAATCTTAGTAGCCTTGAAGAGGCATATACTTTCTCTGTGACAAAGGCTTATGTCTGTCCATAAAGCTTATGTCCCCCCTTATATACTGAATTAAGGGGACGTACTTTCTCACTGCTTAGAATTGTGTATTTACTCGCTTATTATCTTTCCCTTTAGGGGATGGAGCTGTGTTTTTGTTCCTCACAATAGCCCCAGCATCTAGAACACTGTAGGACACATCCTAAATGCTCAGTAAATATTTGTGGCTTGAATGGCTGAATGCTTAATAAATAAATATTAATAACATTGATAAATAAAGGTTAATCTTCCTGAATAAATAAAATAAAAGTTAACCATTCCTGAAAGTTTAATATGGAGCAACTTAAAAGCTGTAGTACATAAGAATAAATTATGAAGTCAGGACTAATAGTAAAAATAATAGCAAGAATCCTAGTATCTTGATGTAGTAATTTATACTTTTAAGGTTACTGAGTAAGACAAAATATTTTATATAACTCTGCAATTTTAGAACTGAAATGGGCTTTGCTAATATGTATAACCATTTGATATCAGTATTATAGATGAGAATCTTAATTTTGGCCTCAGAATTTTGTTTTTCTTAATAGGGGAAAATCCTTATTTATGCATTATACACTTGTTGCTAACGAATGTCAGTAATTTTTTTTAACAGCTGTCTTTGCAATTTTAGTAATTTTTGGTGAGAAATAACCCAAAAGCTTAAAGGAAGAACACTAGAAAATTTTTAATCAGAGTTCAATCTTTAAACATTTTAATTGGATGCATTTTTTTATGGAAAAAATTTTAAAAAGAAGTACCCGAGGCCTTGAAGAGATTGTCCATTATCAGAATGTCACTTGAAATATATTTGTAATGCCTGATGTGAGAGTGCAGGTGATTGGCCCATCTGGGTCAGTCTGCAATTAACACGCCCTACGTATGTTTGCCTGGGACTCACCTGGTAATTATCCAAGTTGGAGCCGTGTTATACTGCTCAGTGTTATACAAATATCTGGACAGAACGGACTCGCATTTAGCTGTATCCCCAGTGAAGAACTATAAACTTACTGCTCAGTGAGATATTTATGAGCATATATACAGAATTATATATATATATATATATATATATATATATTTATTATAATATATATATAATTATATATTATCTATCTATATATATCTAGTACATATATATATGCAGAATATAAACCTCTGGAAGTAATACGTCCAAGTTCTATGCAAAATGAAGTTATTTGGCTGCTGAACAACCACCGTGGTAATTTCCACCGTGGTAAAAATTGATATTGGATCCATTGGGTTGTATTTATTGTTTTCTCTGTTGTTGTTTATTGTGTCTGTTGTCTAAAAATACATGTATGGTAATTTAGAAAAGTAGACTCACTTTTGCAGAACCCTGAAGGTACCACTGTAAGAAATCGACTAGGAAAAACTCGGCTCCAGTCCTGCTTCCTCATGTTTCAGTTGGAGAATCTGAGCTCAGAGAGATCAGGTACCTTGCCCAAGGTCAAATCCAGTTAGTGAGAGATAGAACCCAAATCCCAAGTTCCTAGTTAGAGCTTCATCCATTCACAGCCTGTAACTGAGCAGTGCTAGTCTCGGAATGATGCTACAGCTACACCATAATCTTCTGCAGAAGAATCAAAATCGCATGGAGTGTGGAAGGGCAGAGCCTCCAGTTACAAAGTGGTGTTTCACTCAGTCGTGCCGTTTCTTTTCCAGGTAGCATCTGAGCTTTAATTCTGGCTAATGGGGCTAACACTCCAAATACCTTAATGGAGTGGCAAATGCAGTGGCATTTCTGCTGATGCTTGCTTTGGGGACGTCCATGGGCGGCTTAGGCCAGGTCTAAGTGTCAGGAATGATAGGAAAACAGGGGAACCAAGGACTGACATGAAGCAGTTCAGGCCGGATCTCGGGACAGCGCTTTCCAAGCTTCTTTCACTATAAATACCCCAGTAGGAACCATATTTCACACTGCCCTTTAGTATACACTATTCACATGTATAACCGAAACAAAATGTTCATGAAACAATTCTTCCTTTACAATGGGTAAGGTGAACTGATTTTATATTCTGCCCTATTTTATGAAAAAAAAAAAAAAAATCTTTACCCCATTAAATTGATTTTGCTACTCAAAAATGGGTAGTTACCTGCTGTTTGTAAAACACAGCCATTGCAGAATCTGTTTACTGTGCTTCGATCTGAAATGGATTTGCATGTTTTTTAAGGTATCAGTTTTGGTACCGAATATCCAGGTGATTGTTTGGCCCGTCTGGGTTAGCCTGCGATTAAACATGAACAGCTAAAGGAAAATGGAAAGTGCTCTGAACTCCTCAAAAAGTTCCTCTAAATATCAAGATGTCCAGCTGGCTTCCACATGACATTGATTCAGTTGATAATTTGATGGTTGGGAAAAGCTGAGTCTGTTTTCAGACCTCAAGTAACTGCAATCTGTCTTTTCTTTCTTTCTTTCTTTCTTTCTTTTTTTTTTTAAAGATTTTATTTATTTATTTGACAGAGAGAGATCACAAGTAGGCAGAGAGGCAGACAGAGAGAGAGGGGGAAGCAGGCTCCCTGCGGAGCAGAGAGCCCAATGTGGGGCTCGATCCCAGGACCCTGGGACCATGACCTGAGCCGAAGGCAGAGGCTTTAACCCACTGAGCCACCCAGGCACCCCAATCTGTCTTTTCTTATCTTACTTTCATTTGAATCACTATGTTTCCCTCAAACTCCGACACATCCCCTTCTTCCTGGCAGCCAAAAAGTGCATTTATTCACTTATGACAACCGTGAATGAGAGAAGCCTGTGCTCAGGTCAGCGCTGGGGGGGCCGGGAGCCAGTGCTGAGCCCCAGTCTTATGGGACTGCCTTGTCCAGTGTAGTTTCTGTATTCATGCCGATGGTACGTGATGCCCTATGCACTTCATGACATCTAATTTTAAACCTTAGGTTTGTAAGAGTTTTTGAATGCATAATTTTAATTTATGTAAGTTTCATTTCAAGAAATCTCTTCTGTTTGATGTAGTGAGTAAAATAGCCTTTGTCCCCATTGTGGACAGTGAATTGAAATAAAAAGCCCTCTCCATGTGTATTTTCTGAAATTTTAAATAAAAGAGGAGCTAACTGGAGCTCCTGGTGAGGTTACTGTGTGTTGAGTTGTCCCTAAGACCTTTAGTGCCCAAAACATGGTGACTGCATGAGTAAGCTTAGCCAAGCCCATGTCAGCTACTAGGTTCCCATGTTAGTGCCACTCTGCCCTGTGTGTCTTTCTTGGTTTTCTTCTTTATTGCTCTTCTGCCCCAGCCTTGTGTCCCCTGTGCTTACCCCCCTCATCCCTCATGACAAATGCTTATAGAGCCCCTAAGTTTTCATTATGGAAAAATAAGCTTTTATGATGAGGACCGAAAGCTGGGGATGTAGTTAGCAAATTCAGTTAATCAAAGTGAATAGTGGGACTAGAAAAGTGTTACCTCAATCTGAAAGAACTGTTTGGAGTTGCTACAGTACCTCAGAGCATGACTGAATAGGGGAGTAACATTCATGGTCCATAGTTTAAAATTAATGAGTAGACAGACAAGCCCTTCCATGTGAACGTATGCACCGTGGGATGAATCAGATGTGACACTTGTGTTGAGAGGTGGTGTGTGAGTCATTGAGTGGGGCTTGCTTTGAGAAATTTCTAAGTAATAAGAGAAAACCGTAATTCCCTTCTCAGAGAAATCTTTCCTTATGTTTTCTCCATAATTTGTTTGCCTACTCCTTCCCTACTCCCTATCTGCTTATTTTGTCATTTCTTAGTATTTGACCCAGACGGTTAAGCAATGCTAGCTTTCCTTTTCTTTTTTTCTTTCTTT